>JAQMYF010000004.1:5263822-5275276 GCA_030014195.1 Neosilurus mollespiculum
CCACACACACACACACACACACACACACACACACACACACACAGTCCAAAGACATTCGCATTAGGCCAACTGGCTGTTTCAGATCACCCCTGCATGTGAGACGCAACGATCTGGCGAGCTGTTTAGGGTGTAACCCGCCTTTGCCCAGTGTCAGCCGAGATAGACTCCAGCCTCACCATGTCCCTGCTAAGATCATTCTGAAACAGTGTTTGGGTCTCCTACTTTCAGAGACGGGACATCGTAATAGTATGATACACAAAGACATTTTATACAAGTGTGTGATTTTTACTTTAAGGCAACAGTTTGAGGTAATGCTCACTTTTAGCCATTTAAAATGTCCACATCTGTCCAGGAATTAAAGCTGCACAGTCTTTTTATTAATTAATGAAATCACACGACATGAAAGACTTTGGAATGTCTTAAGCACAGAGACAGCAGTGTTGCTGTAGTCACTTTAACTGCCTTACTGCTACCTAATCTAGCTACGTACCTCGGCCACGAAGGGAAGTTTGCCTGCGGAGAAGATCCTGACCACACCCCTGCACCGATTTTCACCAAACACGGTAGGGATGTTATCCTAGCTGAATCTCAGAGATGATTTGATTTTGGAATGCCAGGGTCAAAGGTCAAGGTCAGAGCAAGGTCACAAAATTACTATGGAACACTAATTGGAAAACCATATATGGACTTTCCAATGTATCATTTCCTTTGACCTTGAGTGACCTTGAAAAAAAGTCAAACCCCAGTCTTCATGTAAACCCAGCAATCAAGATAATTTTGGGGATTTTTTTTTTTGGTCATGTCCACATATTACTATAATATACTGTACTATTGTCCTGTGATGGCCTGGCAAGCCATCCAGGGTGTACTCTGCCCTTGCCCAGAGTCGTCTGAGATGGGCGCCAGCCTCCCCCGTGACCCAAATTAGGATTAATTGGTTCAGGAAAAGAATGAATGAATACTGTACTGTACTCTACTATATAGTAGAACATATTTTAAGATGCACATGGGCATTAAAAGCCTCTACCATATAGAGCCTATTTGCTTATTATCCATGAGAAAGCCTTTAATAACCTCTGTAGGTCAGTAAAGTCTGCTGGACTTTTACACCCAAGCCTAATGGCTTATCAAGCCGGAGCTTATCCCAGTTTTGCGACTAGCAGTTCATTTCCTTCTGGATGGTACGCAGGTCCATCACTAGTTCAGTACTTCCTAGTATGTTTACTGGTATCCATTTATGCTGCTCCAGGGGCAGAGGCACACTTGTGGTTGGGACCTTGCCCAGGAGACTTAGCACGGTGGGGGGTCGAAAGGGGATTCAAGCTCACCAACTTTCGATCATGAGCCCAGCAACCCAAACACTACCCCACCGGCCCTCAAAAATATCCGATCTAGAGTCCAGTAATCATATACTAGAATGTGTCCAAGCCTGTAATATTCATCAGTCAGTGATGAACATGAGCCATGCTAGTCCCTGAGATTTTAAGCAGCATGCCCACTTCAAGATGATTGCAGTTGTATATGCTATCTGTGTATGCTTTCCAATTCCTCAAAAAGCATTCTAAAGTGTTAACCCCTTCGACTGTAGACACTCCCCACACATCAAGGCTTTCTTTCCCAAGTAGCTCCTATTCCTGTATGAACAGTTCTTTTTTTTTCTATTTTTATACACTTTTTAGCTTGTGGTCTCGACCTTTTGCTTGTTTCCTGTTTAGATTGATTTACACTGGATGGTGTCTGCTTGTATTTTGATCCCTGCTATGAAGGTTGAACACGATTCAAGGATAAGCCTCAATAGAGACTCGGCAATGACGTCCTGACGTCCTGCTCTTGCCCATGCACTTTAATTCCATATAAAGTACGTCACCGGAGAAAACGGTGGGCTGTAAACAAGTCTGTAGGGATTAAGTTCCTGATTTAGGTCCACCCTGCACCTTTTTGATTGACATTTGTTTGGCGTCACCCAGTTGAATGTCTTGAAGCTTTTATTAATTAACTAAAGCAGTGAAGACACTCTAAAAAGAAACACTGCCATCATTAGCACTGAGTTTAGCCTTCATGAGATACAACACCACACAAACAAATTGTAGGAACTTGTTTATTACAAACGTATTACAAAAAAAAAAACTAAAATGTGTATTAATAATCGATTTTGACATATATTTACAACAGACATTTGCTTTGGTCATACGTAGAAAATACACCACAAATATGTAGCTAATTTAAGGTTTGCAGTAAGTAATTTAGATTTTCTTCACCAGGCTTCATTACTTAAAACAGCACAATTCAGGCAAACATTCCTGGGTCAAAGACGTTCGAAGCTGAAATGAAGAACTATCTCAAACTTAATCATGTGACATATTCATTACACTTAAATTTAAATCAATTAATAGGCCCACTATTACGCATAACATATAATTCTGGTATATATCACGTTTTCTATACATTTAACCATGCTAGCTATATGAAGAACTACAAATAGTATATTATACACAGAAACAGCATGAGCTGATTTGTTTGCTATGTGGGGGATAATAGACATTATCCCAGGTGGATAATGCTTGAGGCAGCACCATTGCTACGTTTTAAAAATTATACTGCTTATGCTATGCTCAGAGCATGCAGAGCTCTCCTGACTCTGTAATGGACAAAATATCTAAAACTCTTGATCAAGTTTGCTGTTATGCACCTCAAGCTCAGTGGATGTCGCTGAATTAAATAGTATCTTCAACATTCCATCTCGGGGACGATTCAGAGGCACCCACCTCACCTCTGGTGAACAATTGTTAACTATGCTAGCTTAGCAACCATTAACAATAATTCTACAAGAGTAGCTTTCTGTTAACTAGTCAAGTCTGTTAGTCAACTGTCAACTGTTAGTCAACTATTTTTCTGTCACATGGTCATGTTTGCATTGAAAAATCTGATGCTTTGAAAATTCGGGCAATTCTGTTCTTGGTAGTGTTTAACATTAGACATTTTTTTGTAGACGTTACATAAAGATGATTTTTTTTTTTTTTTCAGAGACAACATAAATCATTTACCAAAATAGTTTAGAAAAAGAAAAGCTATGTTTTGTCACTAAACAGATGCATAAAGACAATAATTTAGCAAACAAGATCTCATAGCACATTAATGCACTGGATCATAAACCCAGCCTCAACGTGCATCAACAATGTGGCGGCATTTTAACCCACAGTGTTGGAGCTGTTCAGAGGGGGAAAACGTCCAAGCAGGATAATTTCAACATTAGAAATGATCAGTCCAGCAGGATAAATAAGTTAATCTCCCTCCCCATGAGGGGCAGGAACCTTGCATGTGGCCCCTGTTATTAGAACCTGCAACAGAACCCACAGCCTTTATTCTGACAGCACTTGCAGCAGTATCGGCACATCGAGAGGTGACTCTGACGCTTCGTCCTGAACAAAACCTGGAAAAAAAACCCAGTAAACAAGCTGTGAGTGATTATTCACATTGTTTTTGTTTTAGGATGAGTGTTGAGTGACTAGGTGATGGTTGATACCTCAGGACTCGTCTCCTTCGCCAGAGTTGCATCCTCGGCCTGATCAAGACTCTGAGCCGCTTCGCTTTCCACCGGTACCGGTTCCTCCAGCCGTACCTGAGCATCAAGAAAAAGGTACGTTAAGTTAAAACTGAATTTCTTTATTTCAAAAAATATAAAAACGTTTAACTGAAAAAATATTAATAATTAAATGTAAATAAATTAATTAATATGTTTATGTTAATAAAACAAAAAAAATCTGATTTAATGCTAAACTATGATGAAAAAAAATTAATAAAAATTAAAAGAAGCACATTTCACAAATATTTTTTGTGAAGTTTACCTCAGACTCTGACAGAGGAACAGCTGCACTCTCCACCACACAGACGCACGCGATGATGACGCTGACGGCGCACGCGATGCTCATTGGCCTCATTTTTGTTGTGGTATTTAATTAGTCGTCACTTCAGAGTCGTTTCGAAGAAAGTTTCACAACTTTCACTAACTTTCCTGTCTGTTTCGGGAGTGGTTTCTTCTTTAAAGGTTATTTTCTTCTTGTTTTTTTTTTTTTTGTTGTTTTTTTCTCAGGTTTCTTGTCTGCTGACTACCTGACAACTGCACGCGCCGAGCTGCTATTTATGCGCGCGCTGTGTCCACTAAACGTGCCCCCTTCAGCTCAAGCCCCGCCCCCTTCCCGACAAGCGCGTGCACGGGAAAACCGGTAGAATTTCCACACTTTACTGTAATCTGTGCAGGGTGGGGGGTGGGGGTGGGGTTGGGGGTGTTATAACGCTTTATTATTATTAATAATAATAATAATAATAATAATAATAATAATAATAATGAAAATAAAATAATAATATATATCCATGTACAATTATTTAAAAAATTATATGATATAAAATATTATTAATAGTAATAATATATATATATATATATATCAGCATAATTTGATTTAATAATATTCTTGCCTAATTTGTATTTTGGTGGTGTAATGGTTAGCACGTCCGCTTCACTGCAATAAGGTCCTGGGTTCGAGTCCCGGGCTCATGCGTTTCTGTGTGGAGTTTGCATGTTCTCCCTGTGCTTGCGTGGGTTTCCTCCAGGTACTCCAGTTTCCTTTCACAGTCCATAGACATGCACATTAGGCGAATTGGCTGTTTCAAATTGCCCCTAGACGTGAGTATGAGGTGTGAATTGTTTTGTGTGTGTGTGTTGCCCTGCAATGGTCTGGTGAGCTGTTCAGGATGTACCCCACCTTCATTCAGTGTCGGCTGAGAGAGGCACCAGCCTCCCCGCGACCCTAGTAAGATTAAGTGGTTGAACAAATGAGTAAGAGAATGAGTGAGTAGTTTGTGCTTTATTAATGTATCTATCTATGTATTTATTTATATTAAAAATGTGCTTTAATTGAATTCAATTTAATTCAATTAATTCTTATGTCAATCACTCACTCATTTGCCGAACCCTTTAATCTTACTAGGGCCACAAGGAGGCTGGTGCCTATCTCAGCCGACACTGGGCTGTGGTACACCCTGAACACCTCGCCAGACCATCATAGGGCAACGCACTTACACTTAGGAGCAATTTGGAACAGCAAATTAGCTTAACGTGCATGTCTTTGGACTGTGGGTGGAAACCAGAATACCTGGAGGGAACCTACGCAAGCATGGGGGAGAACATGCAAACTACCGAGCCTGGGACTCGAACCCAGGACCTTGTTGCTGTGAGGCAGACGCGCTAACCTCTACACCACCAAGCCTCCGATCTTAAATTAATTCAATGTTGTTGTTTTTTTTATATAAAATTATTGATGCAAATTTAAATGCATATTTTTGTTGCATATATCATGGGGGGGGGTATTTTGAGTTTTGTTTTCTTGCCAACAATTTTAATTTTGAATAATAATTTACTGATTATTTTACTTTATTGTTTATTTTACTGATAAGTTTACCATCCCCATTCATTAAAATTTGGTGTTTGAATTGTAACTCAAACTGTTATTCCTTCCTATCAATAAAGTAAAAAAAAAAAAAAAAAAAGATGTGCAGAAAAGAAATAAGTATGGAAAGCTATTAGTAATAATATCAGCAGCCTGACACCGGCTTGTCTTCTGCCTGTTAATGGTATGAATCTGGAGGAGACACATGTGAATCCATGTGGGACACACGGCAAGGTGAAGAAATCCAAGTCTATTAAGACATTTTCATGTCTTTTTTCTCCTTCTTCTTCTTTTTTTAGAGAATGCCTCTTAAAGTGCTGATCAGCAGGGAATTCCAACGTCCGCCTGCAGGGACAGGCTCAGTCATGTGGGGACCATTTGGGATTCCTCATTTCTCAACCCTGGAAATTACATTTCGCAAAAAGACAGTGGATGCATTTGGAATTATAATACAGTAAAATCAGTGCCACAAAGAGCTACAGCTATAATCTTGATCTCGGTTTTGGATTTTATTAACTATTCTACTAATAATACAGTCAGTCACTCGGTGTCTCGCTCAGGTATAATCATAACGTTCCTCTGAAAGAAACATCAGCCGCAGTGCTGAGTCAAGTTTAAGGATCTTTGCATTACACTGTCTCATGAAAAAGTCCACGCGTCAGGCTGTCTCATTCAGCGATAACCTTTTACCACTGCATATTGACTCGGAGTAGCTGACAAGCCAGAGTCAATAAATATAACCCTGAATGGCTTCTGGTTAGATCTGAACATGGGGTCATTATATTTTTACATCCTGTTGTCATGGACACAATGATCATTAAGAGGATTTCATCTGTTATTTATTGATTTATTTATTTATTTATTTGGTTAAAACTGCATTTCATTAGTAATTGCCTTGTAAACCTAGTGCCATAATGGGATAATAATTTATTTTCATGCATGGATCTTTTGTAAATAATGCTTTTGCAGTCTGTGCTCATTTGCATGTTACTTATTTCCAATAAAAGGACCAAATTATCTAATCCATAAGCTGCAAAGAATGAAAGCGTTTTTATTAAAAGGAATATAAGGTGAAATAATGCCCTCCAAAAGGTAGCCAAAGGAATAATCATGTAAGTTATGTACTGATAGCTGTGGATTAAGATGAAAAATCTAGCTAAAATGTGTTGTGTAACATTATAATAATAATAATATTTAAGATGAACTCCACCTCACCCAGGGTTGGCTGAGACAGGCTTCAGGCAAGGCTGAGAGAGGCGACAAAAAGTACATTTCAGTAAAATTTAGGAATGTAAAAAGCTTAATACCACAGAGAATAAAGCAGCACTGTGGGTAAATAGATGTAAATATATCTGAAAAAATTATAGTTTATGATACCTCTTAGTGTTTTGTCAGGTTTTTTTTTTTTTCAGTTTATGATTTATTTGTGGCAGTATAAATAATAGAAAGATTCATATTTTAATTCATTTGAATACTGAACTTCCTACTTTAAAAAAAAATAGATAACATTTTAAAAAGCTCTGACAGCCCTAGCCGTGAGAGTTCATTTGTCATTAGAAATATTTTATGCAGTTGTATTAAAAAATAAATGCGTAATGCATATAAAGGTCAGATTATGACCTTTTGTGCGTCAATGCAGAATGACACATCTAAGAATTAATCATTTTTTTGTATGTTGAGGAGGTATCTGTCTTTTCCCGTGTGTGGGTGTACGTGTCTGCCCGTAACAGCATGTGTCCCAGAGAAAGGGACACCAACGTTATCATAGAGGATCTTTTCATCAAACAGAAGCTGGCACCAGCGAGACGCACACAATCACCCTGACAGGCGCCAATCTACAAGAGTCCCTGTCGCTCCCTCTCTCCTGGTCGAGGCCAGTGACCTCGCTCTAGTACATCCACTAATACTAATATGCATGTTTCCACCCTTTAATTCATTCCCGGAACGTCTGTTTATCTCATGATTTGTCCTGTTTTTTCCACCTTCACCACACCTCCCACACTCCGTACTTCCAGAACAACCAAGCATGACTGTTACCGTTATGGGTTGGATCTAATGCAAAAAAAAAAAAAAAAAAAAAAAAAAAAAAAAACTGCAAAACAGCCTGGGCTATTATGAAACCTGGTCAGAAGACATTTTTATTTGTAAAATGACATGAAATCATTTGTCATGCTCACAGTTTCTATTCACGCAGCAGGAGTTGCTCAATTACTAGCATGTACTCTGTGCTCCCATTTAAATGTTACATCATGTATTAATTAATTTATTTAATTAAAAACATTCGGCAACTCCATAAATGTAATAATTTTTATTTATTTTAAAAAAGGATTAGGCACTTTTAGTTGTTTTTATTAGGCACTACAATAGAATATTTTTGTCAACCAATCATTCAACCTGTTGATCAACCAGTCAACTCTTTCTTAGACCTTAAGTCAAAAAAATTCCAATAAATAACTCAATTATGCATTAAACAACATGCTTTTCCTTTCCAATACCCGTGGACCAAAGCCAATCATGTCCCAAACCATGATGACAAACTCTAAACTCTGCCCCAAAGTCATAATCCAATCAGCCACATACTAAATAGCCAAAAAAAACAACCTTGTACAAAACCCATGGTTCACAAAAGAACCCTGTTCCAAGCACAGATTCAAGAGGTTAAAGATTGGTTTTAAATATAAGCCCAAAGTCAATGGGACCAGCCAGCCAATGGTACCAATCTGATTCAAGATCTAAGGCCAAACACTCAACGACAATCCAACAAGCCACGAAGTAAACAGCCAACCAGTCAACCTTTTACCGCATTGTTCAAGAAAACAACCAGGCTCTAAATACGCTTGACACAAGCCAATAAGGCCAAACAGCCAACCCCCCCCCCCCCAAAAAAAAAAGGTCTCACAGGTCCAGGAGAGGCTCAGAGAAGACCACTGATTTTCCGGATTGAAAGAGGTCAGGTGAGGTGGTTCAGTCATCTAGTTGGGATGCCTCCTGGATGCTTCCCTGGGAAGGAGTTTCAGGCATGTCCATTCAAGAAGAGAAGCCATGGCAGAAAGAGGACACACTGGATAGAATATATTTCTTTTCTGCCCTGGAATCCTTCCGGAGGAGCTAGTGGAAGTTGCTGGGGAGAGGATTGTCTCGGCTTCCCTTCTGACACTGTTGCCTCTGCAACCATGAACCCAGATAAGTTGTGTAAAACACACAAATTACTGAATGAAAAAAAACAAAAACGTCAAGAGTGTTACAAAGCTTAAGTCCAACAAGTCAATCCTGCCTAAAACCTAGGAGTCAACTAGCCACATCCTAAAAGCTTTACCTCAAACAACACCATGCCCTGGAACGATCACACAACCACATCCCAGGTCCTCTTGTCACTCAGGAACCTGTCCCATAGGCTGGCGCCCATTCAACCTTTTTCCAAACCCCATGCAACCCATACAGCAAACCCTGACCTTAATCCTCAACCCAGCCAGTCAACTGTGTCCCATGCCATTGTTATAGCTGATTCAAACAATCTCTATTCCAAGCTCTGAGGTCAACCAGCCAAGCTAACTCTCATTTAAGTGAAAATGCCAGACACGTCTCGCTTATAGCTGCACACGGCCAATCTTCCCAAGAAGTCCCAAGCCTATTCCTGCTCTCCAGCCCTGTAGCAGTAGAGCAGTGTGTGAAGCAATGGCCTTCTCCTTATACTCATGCATGCTGGCTGTGTAATGTATCTCTGCCTGGAGCACATCACGTCCTGTTCCAGACCACTTGTCTATTTGGTTAAGAGTGAAATTGCGGCTTCTTTATTTGAGAATAGTGGAAGGAAAGCAGCACTGGGCAGTGATTACTAAAGCTCTACATGAGAGGTGTCGTGTATAATGGAATGAACCTGTATGAATAAATAATAGCAGTAGCCTGGCTGTATTCGTCTATACGAAACCATGCACACAGAAATGTCAGGCTACATCCGCTAAAAAAAGCATTTATGAAGTATTACGGTTAAGACAATTAAGCAAAAGGTAGTGAAGCAGTTTGGCAACAGTTACACACTGTACATTTGAGTTGTAGCAAGGGTTGGAATAGGGTCAGTGACAAAAAAATAAAAATATGCTGGTGGATCAGCTAATAAAGATGTTCTTCGCCCAGTGTTGGCTAAGATAGCCTCCAGCTTCCCAGTAGGATTAAGGGGCAGATTTTGGGGACAGCCGTGGTCTAATGGTTAGAGAATCGGCTTTGGGACCTAAAGGTCGCTGGTTTGATTCCCGAACCAGCAGGAAAAATGTGTGTTGGTGGTGGGGGAGTGAGCTGCACCTTCCCTTTCTCCACCTTCATGGCTGAAGTCCCCTTGAGCAAGGCACCTAACTCCCAACTGCTCTCTGGGAGCCCCCAATGTGTGTGGCAGCCCACACTGTGTGTGTGCTCACTGTTTGTGTGTGCTGACTTTGGACAGGTTAAATGCAGAGGCAATAATTGCCCTTGCAGGATTAATACAGTATATCCAAAAAAAAAAAAAAAAGCGACTCGGCAGATGAGTGAGTTAGACTGAATGGTTGGCCATCATATGCAGAAAGCACAAATATACAATCTGAAAATTTCAAATCCATATATAATTTTTTTAAATGGTACATTGCATGTAATATGTATGCATTTTGTAAATCTCAGTATTTGACATTACACACTATAGACGCAAGCTGAAGGCCGTGTAGTTGCAGTAAACACTTCCAAAATGTATAAAAGCCCAACAAGGGTTCAAAGATCAATCAAACAGAGCAGGGGACACACAGACGCCAGAATGTGCCTGTCTATACGTGGTAGTCTGTCTGACTGGCAGTTGACAGACGGGGCAGAGGGAAAAAACAACAGGCCTCAAGCAGGAAAGAAAAAGTAAGACAGTGTTAAGTAAAGGTAGCATGAGCTGAATGAAACCGGGGGGTGGGGGGGGCAACACAGAGTAAAGAAGACAGCTAGACAGGTGCATGAGATGAACAATGAGCTGGGACATGACAGAGCAGATTTATGACACGCAGAAGTCGTGCTCCGTCTACTCAAACTGCTAACGTCGGATCAGACCGAGTCGTGTGTTTTAGCTGCAATCAACTGCACTGAGACTCTCTTTTCCCTGATGTTGTTCCATTTAGTGTTTATTATAAACAAGCCTCTTCCTCTAGCAGCGTGTAAAGATAATTTATAAGCAGAGCTGCAATCCATAAGATATCTCTCGAGGAAAAAGCAATGGCAGTGAACGGCATTCTCTAATGCAAAGATATTGTGGTTTTTAATAATAATGTGAGAAACGCCACCACAGTAATTCCAGCAGTAAACGAAGATGGTCAATAAAACCAATGTTAAAAAAAAAAGCTGTTACTAAACATCACTGAGTCTCTGCATTGTACAGTTAATGCTGCTTTCACACACACTACATGACATCACAGAAATGTCAAATTACAATGCAAACGATTCGTTAAAAAAAAAAAAAAACTCTTCGGAATTGATTTTGAGAAAAAAAATAAAATAGGTGGAACATATAATTTTCTAGTCCAAAATTATAATAATAATAATAATAATAATAATAATAATAATAATCGAGTCCCAGGCCAGTGGTGGCACGGTGGTAGGGTGCTGGAGTACTGATCCATAGGTCAGGGGTTCAAGCTATCATCAAGATGTCACTGCTGCCCCTCCAGTGCAGCTAACTGGGTTATATTAACCCTAATTAGGATTAAGCATTCCAGAAAATGAGTGAATGAATGAGTCCCAGGCTCGAGCATTTTCGATGTGGACTTTGCATGTTCTCCCTGTGCTTGCATGGGTTTCCTCCGGGTACTCCGGTTTTCTCTCACAGTCCAAAGACATTCATATCAGGCTAAATGGCTGTTTCAAATTGTCCCTAGGTGTGAGTGCGAATGGTTGTGTGCGTGTGTGTTGGCCCTGTGATGTTCTGGTGAGCTATTCAGGGTGTACCCCACCTTCGCCCAGTGTCGGCTGAGATAAATCTGTCAGCTCCAGCATGATAATATACATA
>JAQMYF010000004.1:5275376-5305376 GCA_030014195.1 Neosilurus mollespiculum
GCCCGAGCTGGGAATCGAACCCAGGACCTTCTTGCTGTGAGGCGGACGTGCTAACCACTGCGCCACCGTGCTGCCCTGGTAACCAAACTTTCCGTTTATAATTAAAGCAGCAGCATGGGTGAGTGTATCGTATAGCTCTAGTCAAAAAAATTTAAGGAAGCTAATACCAGAAAGCGAACATCTTGACAGAATATTTCTTTTAAAATATCTGCATACTCCATCTTCACAGATGGCATTTTATGCCCTGGAGGTTTTTAGGAACGGGCGTGACTTCATTACTCTGGTCCCACCGTAACTAAAAACAACTGTAAAAAATATGTCATGCAATGGCATGATGTTTAGTGAAGTAGCATAATTATCACGGACCCAGAAGAAGAGACCCACCCTCATGAGATTAATTATCCTACCGAACACTTCACACACTTTTTTTTCTCTCCATTTCCGGATCTGGTTATTTATTTGTTGTGTAGTGCTCTATTATTTTTCGCTTCCTTTAAACATTTCTTTCTCAAAATGTCATGATCTTGGCGAGGCAGATTTTTTGGCAGGGCTGAGCTCGTGGCAGGTGGGCTTACCTGCTGTCGAAGGATCTCGTTGTCCATCTGGACTCTTTTTACTTCGTGGAGACTCTCCTGGAGTCGGTGGTTGCTCTGCCGCAGCTCCTGGATGTAATCGCATGCCTTGGACAGGATGCCTCCTTTACTCTGAGACAAGGAGTGAGGAAATATATAATCATTTAGCTTATTTAGCTTTTCTGATAAACTTCTGATGCCATGTCCGATGTAAAATACATTCCAGATGAATGTGTGAACATCATTTGAGAATATTGTTCAGATATAGATATAAATATAGCCATAGGAAAAACAATGAACACCGTGGCCCAAGATAAAACATAGTTACAGTTACCTCCAAAAGTTTATTTATTTTCAAACACCACAATATCCTGACCTTATAGTATATACTACACAGGAATGGCATAATGTGATCAGTTCACTATCTCAGGCCCATGCGAGCAGGCCTCTAAGAGCTGCAGAACAGCATCTTTTCTATTATTTTAAGATTTTTAGTATTTACTACCTGGAAATACTACAAAAACCCAAACTAAAACTAATAAAGATTTTTATAGGCTACATTTACATATTTTAACTATGACAGAGGCAGGTCAGGTGAGCTCTGAATGCTCTGATGGGAGCTAAGCGTTAGGTAGCTTGACAGCATCTGTTTATAGCCTGCATGTAACGCAAGAAAACATCACTGTGTAAAAGTGTTTTAGTTTATATACAAAAAAACACAACAAAAAACAAACCTAAACAAGACTTTTATGGCTAATTTTTTTTTTTTTTTTTTCCCTATGGTTTATTTTCCCATAATGCTGATGCTGCCTGCTACAAGTGACCTTGACAAACTATGATCTAGTATCTGTTGTTTTTGTTTTGATTTCTTAATCTCAAGCAGACTGAAATAAAAAGGTTTATCATAATAACAATAATAATAAAAAGTTATATATAAGTGTGTTTTTTTTAAATAGTAGCATCATAGTTTAAAAATAAATAAATAAATAAATAAATAAAATAAATAAAAGTGTAAATTTTTTAAATTGTGCATTAAAGTAGGAATCATACATTATTAACCGTACAACGTGTATTATTTTGTATAGATAAATGTGACCCCTCACAAACTTTTTTTCTCGAGCTATGGCGCTAATATGCTAAGTGTTGCTATTAATCAATGGAGGTCTACCTCACCTAATTTTTTTTCTTAACAAAATCTTTCTACACTGATTTTTGCCCAGCTATTTTCTACCTTTAAATGTCAGCATGTTATCCACTGTGAATTTTCAATAATATTCCTCTTCAAATGTGCTAAGGCGAAAAATGATTTGAATTTAACAACATGGCCGCCCCCATGGCGTTACATCACATCAGCTAGACGTGTTCATGTTAATGGATTATACAGTGAGTCACACTGTGTTCAAAAATCACATCCGCCACTCTGACTGACATGACTGCATATCTGGCTGCATTACAGTTAAAGATTTACCCAAAAGACATTGAGGTGAGATAGATTTGCGTTACATGTTCTCAATTTATGGGCAAGAGGAAGTGCAAAGATTCAGAGCTCAGGCTGTGGATGACAGGTATGACAGAACCTCCTCACCGCTCCAGTTTTCGTGCTGTCCATGCTGCAGTCTGGGATGATTTTGGACAGCGTCACGATCCAGTTGTTGATCTTGTCTCTCCTTCGTCGCTCCACTGCATATTGTTGAAATAAAGAAAAATTAAAAATGAAAGCAGCTATAAAGGATGAACTGAACTGGCACCGAGTCCCAGTACGGGTTAAACCAGTGATCACCAACCCTGTTCCTGGAGATCTACTTCCCTGAAGACTTTGGCTCCACCCTAATCAAGACCACCTGATCATCTAATCATTGTCTTAAGAAGTTCTTGATCACCTAAACCCAATCTGTTTCCATCTGCTTCATGTTATTTTCAAAAACTTTAAACGCTTTTGGATTTGCAAGATGAAAGGCAATTAAAAAAAAACTATTATTTTAACATGCATGTCTTTGGACTGTGGGAGGAGACCAGAGTACCCTGAGGAAACCCTGTCAAGAACAAAGAAAACATGCAAAGGTCTGGGATATGAACCCAGGACCTTCTTGCCCTGAGGCGGACATGCTAACCACTACACAGCCCAAGTTGAATGGCTATTTAATAAATATAGGTTAATATTTTGGGCAATCGTTGCATATTTACGTGACCAAATTTGGGTAAAACTCATGACACAGCTCCTTTAACTGGCAATCAGATCCTATCAGATGGTGCGCAAACCTACTCAGAACTCTATTTCAGCCTTCTGATATCGAAACAATCAATTTCCCACTATAACAAATCCGTTCAGATTATATCTCTTATATTCTTGGCAGGCTTGGGGTGATTTTTGTGGGATGGGGAGGGGTGGGGTTTGAGCAGGAGAAAAATAAAAGACAAAACAGAATCATAGACACGAGTTAATTTGACTAATTTAAGTGAGGTGATGCTGATGCTGGTCTGCCAGCATTATCCACAGATTGCTTAAAGTGTCCAGGGCATTAACACAAATTATTGTGTATTTCTTTCTGCAACATCGCATTCGCTGTGTGCATATGGCGTGATAAATGGCAGCAATTGTCCAAAATGGGCAGCAAATAAGGTTTTAAAATTGGTGCAATCCATTGAGAAGAAAGTCTGGAAAGACGCACACTCTCGAGGAGTAGTCGGATGTTATTAGAAAGTGGGACGGCGCGAGCTGTGCTTGGAACATAGTTTCCCCTTTGAAAAATAACAGCAATTTAGCTTCCAGAAATGCGAAATCCTGTAGATGGAGTATCGTTTCCTCGAAAGGATGATGTTTATTCTAATACGTACTGATTTAATTGTTCTTTAACTTCATGTTCACTGGTTTGTGAAGTCTACATAATAATAATAATAATAATAATAATAATACAACTCCTGAAAGCAACAAGGTTTAATCTAGAAAAATAAATAAATAAATAAATCGCCCGAGCTTGACTGAACTATTAAAACATCATTAAAGGAATACTTCAGGGCTGTTCGAGATGAGTGCCATCTACTTCATCCTCGGTGAAATTTCTAGCAACATGACCCAAAATTTCCACCCGTTCCTCTGTACAAAGAAAACAGAAAACCCATTCACTCCAAATTCAACTGGGACCCGTCGTATCAGGGCAGTTGTTACAATCAGTTTCAATCAAGTTCTAATGCAACTCAGCGTTCTGGATAAGCAACTAACATGGATGAATGATGGCTGGTACCTTTTAAGTCCCTATCACATACATCACACACGAGGTATACAACATTGTTCACACAAATTTTTCGTCTCGTACGTAATTCTCAACATCAGGTTCATGTAGGTCTGTTGTGATGCCCTACAACGTCCTACGCTGTGATAGACATATGAATTTCATGTGCTTTTTGGACCATTTGATCCGCTCAGAACTGTACGATTTTTTTTATGGTAGTCCTGTGATTGCTCCAAGTTAAACCCACATGACAATTTTAAGACAGTGTTAGGCTGAGAGTACGTACATCACGTAGCTTACGTACTGTATGGCAGTTGTACATCAATAGAGAATCACAGGAATAATATTGTATGACGACCACAGAATATCATTTGCGTAAAACATTGTACACTGTGCAGCTTTTTTAAATATAAATATATAAATAAATTTCAAACACAGCTTTCAAATCCACCTGAGCTGAATCTATGTCAGTCCCTTCTCTCGGCATTCCGTGAAATTTGTACAACAACAACGATAAAAACATATTTAAAAAATAAATAAAAATCACAGCTTGCTTGTGAAAAGGGTTTAACCTAGTCGAATGATAGCGATACCATTTAATGCGTAACGATTAGTGGCTATAAACAAGATAGTGAATTGATTGCGTTTTGTTTCATAGTCATGCTTGATGTTAGCGATTTTGACTAGCGCAGTTGATACTTAACTCATACTTTTCGTCCACTTTTTCAAGCAATCCATGGTATCAGTTCACTAATCAGATCAGAGAGAGAAAATATAAATCTCTAGCCCTGTAGCTAGCCTCTGTTGAGCTAGCTTGAGCTAATTGGCATACTGACAATTGAGCTAACCCTTGACGTATTGAAAGCATGTGGCGGGATAAAGCTGCATCATGGTTAAAGAATCATTAATTAGTTTATTTATTCATTCATTCATTCACCAGACTGCTTAATCCTATATGGGTCATGGGTCGGCCAACTCTAGGTGAAAGCATGGTACCCCCTGAACAGCTTGCCAGTCCATCGCAGGGCCAACACAGACAATCATTTACCCATACACCTACGGGGAATTTGGAACCACCAATTAGCCTAAAGTGCATGTATTTGGACTGTGGGAGGAAACCAGAGTACCCTGAGGAAGCCCATGCAAGCCCAGGAAGAACATGCAAACTCCACATAGAAATGCCAAGCCATTCGAGTCCCACTCAAACCCAGAACTTTCTTGCTGTGAGGCAGACGTGCAAACCACTACGCCACCGCGCCACCATTTAGAAAATCAGAGCCGCTAAAATTCAGCTAACGTTTACTGCTGGGCCAAGTGGCACAAGGACGACGCAAAACCACATTTCCTTATTTTTTGTGTTGCATTAGTATTGAAAAGGTGAGTAAACCCCCATTGCTGTATCTATACAGTGGAGTATAGATTAAACAGGACTAGGAACCAGGACTATTTCTTTAAGATGGTGACATGAAATCAAGAATGCGGTAAACATTATCGGAATGCAGTGCTTTGCTGAAAGGAAAATAATCTCTCTCTCTCTCACACACACACACAAGCATGCATGCTTATTCTGTCCAATCCACACTGCTCTCCAGTGGTTGACTCATGGTATTGCTGAAAAAGGCTTCAAAAGCAATTTTTACCCCCTGATGCTTTTGAATTGGATCCATATTTGGTGGAACACTCCAAAACCAATAACCAAGTCTGTCTGCAATTAAAAAAAAACACTACACTCACACACACCCATGCACACGCATACCCCTACCTTCGTTGTGTTGCGCCCTCCTTCGCTGGTCTCTCGGCGTGCGCAGCCCTTCGATCTTCCTGCAGAAGTGACAAGAAAAGATGACAAAAATTCAGCCGTGACCTTTTCTTCATCCGAATGCACACAGCAGCACATGTTTATAGTGAAGGAAAAGATGACAGAATGCAAAAGCCTGAGCTGTTCAAGCTGGGGTGCGCAGCTTGGTGCTTATGGGGGGCTTTAGAAAAGCCCACCATCCGCTCTGAAGCCAACAGGGGTGTCGACTTTAAAGCGCTAGTGGATATGAGGGGCTTATGAGACATCAGAGGGAACGATCCATATGCAGAGCAGCATAGCAGCCTTGAAGACGGCTTCACATCCGAAATGAGGAGAAGAAAATATCTCGCTGCTCTTTCGTGTCAACGGAATCGTCCCTTAATAAAGTGCAGCGCCCGAGGCTTGGATTTGCTCTAATGACACGAGTGTTCTCGGCATGCAATCTTCTTTCAGGTACGCTTTAATTAAATTGAGGTGAGGACAAGGACAAGGACGAGGCACTGGAGTAAAGGGGATGAACTTCATTTTTTTTTTTTTTTGCATCAACCTGGACAAAACCACTTTGATAACAAAGATGTCTTGAAAGGTAAAGGGCAAGGATGATGTATAATGTCAGTGAAGTCTGGTGTACTTTTAGCAGCGACACAAGAGGAAATCCAGACCTGAGACAAATGCAAAGGTGCTAATACCAATCAACAAGTGGGAACCGAGAAAGGACATGATGGTAAATGCTACCTTAAATCTTATTTTCAAACCAAACACAGCACATGTTCTCTACCTTGTTAATTTTACATTTTTATTCATAATATTATTTTAAGCAAATACTGTGGTAATATCAGGATGTAGATAAGGTGAGTATCTCACTGAGCGATAAATGTATAAATCTACTTTTTACTGACTTTAAACTATTCACCATGTATTTCTCAGTCAGTGAGATACTAAATGGCGAGTTGTTGATAACTTCCTAGTGTTTTTGTTCTTATGACATTCTGCTGAATAGTTGATGAACAGGTCACAAACAGTCAGCGTCCCAGCCAACAGTCAGCGACATTTTCGGCGAATGTGGCGACTGTCTGAAGGGACCTTTCCCCTGCTGCCAATTATGCACAGAATTTTAACCATACAAAATACGTAATTTTCTTAAAGCCCCAATCTGATTTGGTCAATAACACATGATAATGGCCATGATTCGATCAATTTGTAGGTCGGGAGCGACCAATATCAGCAACCATATCGCTGACCGTCAGTGAGGAGTCCACCCATTGTGAACAATCGTCCCGTTTTTTTTTTTTTATGTTTCCAAATGTTGGAAGATTACACAGAATAATCTACTAAACGGTGACTGTCGTCAACTATCCGTGATTATACTACTGACAGCCTGAGAACGATGTGGTTGATCACAGATAGTCGCAGCTAGTTGGGTTGCAGACTTGTGTCGCCTAGTTGCCGACCATCAGAGATTTTCCTCTAAGCATGATTTTTATTTGAGTCATTTAGGACATCACATACACAATTGTGGTTGGTCTGAGACAGTTGCCAGCACAAAAAAAAAAAATCACGGGCAGTCACCAAAGAATCGCCCAAATGAGATCGGGCCCTCCGTGTCAGCCTCCCGCAGTTGTGCTGTAACCCCACAAACAAGCGCAGGCTAATATAGAAATCGAAGCTCATCACTGCTACTGCTTAAATGATTCTTGATGCATTTGGGGAACGTGCAATTCTGACAAACGGTATCCTGAAAGGCTACAAGGAACTCATTTGATCTTTTTGCCAAATCCCGTAGCACAGTTACTGTAGAGTGTCTACAGTGGATTAAAGCATGCAGCAGACCACATACAGCAGTGAATGTAAACATCAACAAAAAAAGGCTGTTTGACTGAAGGTAAGCGAGTTAGAAATGTGTGTGTGTGTGTGTATATATATATACATATATAAAACTTCTTATTTGTAATTGAAGGCCATAAATCCTGATGTGATATCACTGTATATATTGTACCAATGATTTAGGACTACAATTCCCATTACTTGGATTTAATTGGATTAAATTACCCTGATAGTTAAACTATAGTGAAGTTTCTGATACAGTACATGGTTTGTATTTTTATCCGGTTTTACCCAAATGAGGATGGGTTTCCCTTTTGAGTCTGGTTCCTCTCTGGGTTTCTTCCTCGTGTTGACTGAGGGAGTTCTTTCCTTCCCACCGTCACTGCGGGCTTGCTCATTGGTGATGTATAAGGTTTATATAGAAATGTTTCCATTCTTTATCAAATTTGTTTTTACTATGTAAAGCTGCTTCGTGACAATTTCGACTGTAAAAAGCGCTGTACAAATAAAGCTGAACTGAATTAACATTCGTAAAGGTGGATGAATTAACCAGAGCTAATTAACTAACTAGTTGCGATGCTTGGAAGTTGGCCATGTTTATTTAAACGGTAAATGATTTTAAGTAAAACTACAACTATTATCATGTAGGTAGCAACCTAAATCCGAATAAATAATAATCAAAAGAATATGTCTCAGCACGTACGCTTCACAGCAAGAAGGTTCCGGGTTCGATTCCCGGGCTCGGGCGTTTCTGTGTGGAGTTTGTATGTTCTCCCTGTGCTTGCGTGGTTTCCTCCCACAGTCCAAAAACTTGTACATTAAACTAATCTGTTCTGAATCGCCCCAAGGTGTGAGAGTGAGTGTGAATAGTTGTGTGTGTTAGATTCGCTGTATGGGACATGGTAAAAAATAAACAGAGGGGCGGAGCTTAGCACTGTTGGGGAACAGGTTCATTGTCTGACTGTTTACCAAACGCTCGCCAAATCACCTTCATATAACGTCACGGTCACATGACCAAGGACGTTTGCCAACTGTCTCCGAGTTTGTGTACTGATCGCAAAGTATTCGCCAAGTATTTCCCAACAAGTGGCCACATTCTTGAGGAAGGCGAATGGTTAGTGAATAGGTGACGACCACAAAAAGCAATTGCAGACCTTCTGACTGTTGGGACTATTTGTTGTCCATTTGCCAAAAATACATGTTCGCCATAGATTCTTCCAAATTTGGAATATGTTCCGACTCTCTGTGACGAATGAGAGACCAGTGAACGGATGGCGAACGTGGTGACTACCTGGAGATTCTTTGCACACTTTTTGCAGAATGAATGGTGGATGTGGGGAATGTCTATTCGCCACAGTCGCCAACTGTTCACACGCCCCACGGAATTCCACCTTTAAGAGACGACAAGTAGTGCAGATGTCTTAATATTAGAAAAAAGTAAAAATAAAGAAAAACAAAAGGGTGAGGGTAAAAGAGAATACAGTGCAAACAAGATGCTCGGGTTCAGATATCAGCATTTCTCCCAGCAGATACTCAGTAATCTAAATAAGATATTCATGAAAAACATGAATTGACTAAGCGGAATTTATCAGAATTCGTTTGATTGATGACAGATAACAGGATCAGACCCTTCCGTGCTGCTCACTCAGTGTTCTGATGAATTATTAGCGAGTTTTAATGTTGAATTGATTTATCAGGTGTTATGACAGTTTAAACCTTCAGGCTGCAATGTGTGACGAGATTTCCAATGTTCAGAGTGACAACCGGTGTTTAGAAATTTTCACTGAGGTGATCACTACCCGTCATGCTTCCTATAACCAGTCCTTTAGAGATGACTGTGTTTTGTATAGAAACGGGGAGGGAAAATGTTTTTTTTTTCCCCAATTGTGGCTGCTTTGTTGAAGTATAGGCTATAAAACCATTTTGTAATAAAAACTCTGTCCATTTATTACCTTTCGTGTGAGCCACGCGGAAGGTACTGTGATGTGCCGATTTTCGTTCCGCAGGAAATTGTGTGTGTGTGTGTGTGTGTGTGTGTGTGTTTGCAGTCCACGAGTGTGCGCTGTGTCCTAGTAAGTTATTACCTTTTTGGCGTGAGATATTGTTATTGTTTATGTTATTATTACTAGACATTTGAGAGCTTACGGCAATTGTACTAAAGTAATATTACATAGACAGGAACTTTCCATATAATTAACACCAGGATCCAATTAATCATTAATCATTACAAGTTAAACAGAGCACGCGGGTGTCCGAAGACTCAGAAGAGGTACGTTTTTAAATTTGAATTTCTCCACTAATGACAGAAACTAATGTCATGACAGTAATGTTAGTAGTAGTATTAGCGTGAACACGTCATTCCGGTAACGTAATCTAATCTAACGTTAGACCCTGTTATACAACTACAAGGATCTGACATTATATATGCCAGTTGGTGCCAAGCGAAAGGTCAGTGAACACGTGTGTTCGCATATTTAGCTTTGTAACAGTTTAGTACTACTGTGGTGCAAAGGTTTTTACACCCAGAAAAAGGAAAGCAATTTCAACCAACAAGAAATTATAAATAAATAATAAACAAAGATTTTTAAATGGGTGTACAGTGTATTTTAAAACATTCTTAGTAAAATTCTTTCTTCCTGGATGTGACATAAAGCTTCTTCCATGCAAAATTATACCACATTGTTTTTTTCTTTAAATAGAACTGATATAGAGTCCAAGATAATGCACATTTATTTTGTGAATTTATATCTGCTTGTGTTTATTCTTATTTGTCAATACATTACCAAATATACGTTGAATTGTAGTAGGCAAAAAAGATATAATAATAATTATAATTATAATAATTTAATAATGTATTCATTAATTAATTTTCAAAACTGCTTACTCCTATTACGGTCACAGAGAGTACTCTCAGCCCACTCTGGGTGAAGGCAGGGTACACCCTGAACAGCTCACAAGTCCATCGCAGGACCAGCAGCCTAATGTGTATGTCTTTGGACTGCGAGAAGACACCAGAGTACGCAGAGGAAACCCACACAAGCACGGGGAGAACATGCAAACTCCACACAGAAACACTCTCGTCAAGCCTGGGACCCGAACTCAGGACCTTTTCGCTGTGAGGCGGACATGCTAAGCACTACGCCACCGTGCTGCCTGTAATATGCATTTAAATTAAAATTACATGATACAAATCTATTTCATTATTCATATGTTAATGTGTTTATTTATTTATTTAAAGGCAATCAATCATGAAATGTAAAAAAGCTCAGTACGCGAACCACAGTCGTTTACCATATATGGAAGGCGAATTGATCTGAGGTTAGTGGGCGGTGTTACGTGGTGCACCGTGCATGCACACTACATGATTTCTTTGGGAACTAGACTTCTGTGGGAGTCTGTGTAGGTATTTCGCTCTGGGAAGCATACGCTGCTGTTGATCAAGGGCGTGGATTGATGCGTTCGGTACTCGTGCAAGGTTAAGGCGACCGACTGACTCATTATTTCAGAAAGTTCAGACGAAGTATTGGGGTGAATTAATGATCACAGCGTCTGGAACGTAGTCCAATATTTTCCCAGTAGTTCTTTATTCAAATGAAATTTAGATGATATTTGAATTTGATGTTTGCTAACATTAGGGCAGTGTGTTAAATAAGTTTAAGCCTCGAACAGGTCTCCCAGGACCTTACTGGATTTTGTTTATCCCTATTATGATTTGGCAGAAGTGCAGCTTTAACTAAACCTAAAGTATAAACAATATGAATAATTTACACCGTCATGAATAAATGTGACTTGTATCCATCTCTGGCTTTTAAGTATTTCTTCTTCAATAAAATCAATTGAAGAGCCATAAAAGAAACCTCATCCTAATACAAAGCACCAGAACACCAGCATTAACATTAACATTTCATTATCAAATCTACTTAATACCTTCATACACACGTTACTCAGGAAGGAAAACCCACAAAACCAGGAAAAGTCACCCAGACGAGCTGTTAACCGTGATCGATTTTCTCTCTCTCCTTTTCTCTACCACACCAAATGTGTCATAGCTGATTGTGATCACGTGAGCCATTCAGTCATTCATTCACTGAACCGCTTTACCCTGCTAGGATTAAGCGCAGGGAGGCTGGAGCCCATCTCAGCCATCTCTGGGTGAAGTCAGGGCACACCCTGAACAGCTTACCAGTACAAAGCAGGGCCAACACACACACACACACACACAACCATTCACAGTTACTCACACCTAGGGTCAATTTGGAACAGCCGATTAGCCTAACGTGCATGTCTTCAGACTCTGGAAGGAAACCGGAGTACCAGGAGGAAACCATGCAAGCATGGGGAAAACATGCAAACAACACACAGATACACCCTTGACAGCCCGGGACACGAACCCAGAAACTTCTTACTGTGAGGCGGACGCTCTAACCGCGTATATTTTCTGTGTAATCACCACTGTGACACTGACATCATCATCATCATCATCATCACCAGTGACATCACACACATACAGTACAGTATGTCTTTACCAAATCTAGGATTCGGTTTCGATTCCAAGATGAAGATCTAGTGTAGCCTGAACGAGCTTTCGAAACAACTATCTTACTGCGGTTTTCTTTTTATTAATTAAATCACCTCTCGACTGCTGGCTTCCACAAGAGAGGTTAATTAAAGAGGACTAGTTCTTTGTTTATTTATTAATGAAGTCAGCTTGTGAGTTTATTCTTGCGAGCAACCCTTGGCAGTTAAGGACACTGGGGAAAGCGAAATGTTCTAGTGATCCATTTAAATCAGGCCTTCGTTAAAAAAGTAGAACTAATACACTAAACAAGGTTAGACGGCTTAGATTTGATTAAATATAAAATATTGCTTGAGCGATACTGTATTATGGGTGGATGTTAAACACATTCTCAAAACAGATCAGTGTGTCTAGTTAACGACAACGCAATTTTGATTGAATTTTGGTTAGAATGATGACATCAGCGGCACAGTCTGCAACGTGATTGGACAATAATTTAATGTGTGTTGCGTTTCTGGACAGCTCCATCTCATCCAAAGGAGAAATGGGAGGCGGCTTTGACTCTAGACATCCAAGCCTCTCGGCAATCTACTCGTCATCATATATATCGATATTATATATAAGAAATCTCGGCAACTCCACGCCACCGCGGCGACATATGAGGTGACGTACATGTACTGTACACGCCTGCTCATGGACACAGAAGACCAGGGTGACAGAAATTCACCTACCTGTAGCATATTACAACCAAAGACAGCTCAATGACTGAGATTACTATTATTATCATTTATTTTTCTCTCCTTATTTAGTCATAGCCAATTCTCACATGGCATTAACAACCACCAGGAGAAAGCACGCTGCGCATGCATATTTAGAAGCACCCTAACACACTCAGCACACATCCCATGTACACATGAGCTCATAATTGCTTTGAGTGACACTGAGATGAGCGCGTCCCAAGTGAGAGCTCGGCCAATCAGCTCCTACAGACCCCGTGGATGGCTGTGTGCAGACTTTTAGCTTTTTAACACGTTTCACAAACAGTGTGTAGGATATTGACACTAATGTGTAGTGTTTTGGCTGAAGAAAAGAGAGCCAAACTGAATGCAAACCCTGCGACGATCCAAACCTGTACCAGATGGGGTAGGGACTGCCATTCTCACACTGCACTGATCAGCTACAGTCGACGCTGTACCAGCTCGGAGAGCTTCACGACAACAAACTAAAAGGGCGCATTATCCATGGACGGCATCGACTGACGGAGGCCATCATCATCATCACCATCATCATGAGAATGTTTTTATAGTATATATAAATACCTCACCTGGCAGTGTGTTTTAAAAATCCACACAGTCCCAACAAGCAGTACTTTTGGTACAGATACAGTATCATCAGTCTGTCATAGGGTTTGGAAAATCAGACTGATGTACCATACAAACAGGAAAAAAAGGGCAGGCTGCTCGCTTAGGGCCTCAGTGTGGCGGATACTCACGCTGCATATGGATGAGTCCGAGGTGCTATAGTGCATGGTGTGCTTGGCTGAAGAACCTCTGGTGTGCTCATCATAAAGAACTGCCCTGAGAGAAAGAGAAAGAGAGAGAGGAGAGAAAATGAGACGGAGCGACTTGCTACTTATATTCATGTATGTGAATGAGTTTTATGACGGGCCGCATGGCGGTGTAGTGATTAGCACGTCCGTCTCACGGCAAGAAGGTCCTGGGTTCAGTTTCTGGGCTCCGGCGTTTCTGTGTGGAGTTTGCATGTTCTCCTCGTGCTTGCATGGGTTTCCTCTGGCAACTCCAGTTTCCTCCCATAGCAAAAGACCCGCACATTAGGCGAATGGGCTGTCCTAATTCGAGTGAGTATGTGTGTGTGTGTGTTGCCCCGCAATGGACTGGCGAGTTGTTCAGAGTCGGCTGAGATAGGCTCCAGCCTCCCTGCAACCCTAGTAGGATTGAGCAGTTCGGCAGATGAATAAATGAATGTAATTGATAAAATATAGGTTCTTCGGAGAGATATAGTTGGGGTGAAAATGCAGAGTTGTGAGTTTGAAGCCAAAAAAAAAAAAAAAAAAAAAGTCATTTATTAAAAAAATGCTGTTTTGTGCTTTTTTTGAGGTTCAGGACAGCCAATGAGATTAAAGTACTTTGCAAGCTGTGTAAGAGTGAGCTCGTATATCATGCCACTATTTCTAATTTAAGGACCCACATGCAGTGTGTTGAACCCGAAAAGAGTTCTCGAGGGTGCAGCTTTAAAACTGCCTCTGTTGGCATCCTAACATCCGGATAGAAAACCCAGGAGTTACTGCAGCATGGAGGAAGAAATAAATAATAAACCACTACAGGGGATATTCGAAGTTGGCAACTTGAAAAGAAAACTCCAGGGTGAAACACAGTAAATATATCTGTGATGAGTTTAGTGATGGATTTTTCCTTTAAGGGTCCATTAAAAGTTTTCTTCTTTCAGGATCAACCTCGGTGCTGTTTGGATTTGCAGAAGCCTACAGCTGCTTTTCACACTCACTCTCTGCTTCCTGTATTTGCTGTCATTTCTTTCGGCATGAGTGTGCGTGCTGGGGATCTCACCTGCGGTGTGAGAGCGCATCGGTTCGGCAGGATGGGCTGAAACTCCAGCGGCTGTCGCATCGCTTACAGCCGTTGGTGTAATGTAGGAGAGGCGTGCCTCTCCTCCGGTCGTCTCTGCTGCAGGACTGCCTTCATTACTAATGGGACTCTGGATCACAGCCTGATGTGCGTGCGCACACACACACACACACACACACACACACAAACACACAGACATTGCTTTTATCACTCAATCTACTGAACTGACGTGCACAAAGCAGCCGCATTTCATAGAGCTGTTGTTTACTGTAACCGCATGCAGTGAAACTGGATCTGCTGAATCAGCAGCGCTCCTGTGAGAGATACAGGCATTGGGTCAATTATAATATATAAAGTTCTAAATTTCACGATCCGGGATGAGCGGAATTTCTGTTTCTGAACTGCTGTCAGACAGGCTCAGTGAGAAAATGTGCACTCTGGATAAATCTCGGAAAAGTGTACCGATCTGTCCTTAAAAGAGGCACGAGCCCTGGGTCTTTCTGCCCCAGTGAAAGACATGAGGCCTTGGGATATGTCATTGAAAAAGGCGTGGTCTCTGGAGCTGTCAGTCCCAGTGAAAGAGGTGTGGCCTTTTAATGCATCGTTGAAAGAGGACTGACCTCTGAATCTGTTCTTGAGTAAGCCGTTACCTCTGGAGCTGTCAGAGAGGTGTGGCTTATGGATCTATCAGTCCTAGTGAGAGAGAGGCGTGGCCTTTGAATCTGGCAGTCTTAATGAGAGAGGTGTGAACTATGGGTGTGTCAGTTTTAAAGAAAGAGGTAGTTAGTCTTAGTGAGAGAGGTGTGGCTTATGCATCTGTCACTCTTAGTAAGAGAGGTGTGGCCTATGGATCTGCCAGTCTTGGTGAGAGAGGTGTGGCCTATAAATGTTAGTCTTAGTGAGAGAGGTGTGGCTTATGCATCAATCAGTCTTAGTAAGAGAGGTATGGCCTATGGATCTGTCAGTCTTGGTGAGAGGTGTGGCCTATAAATGTCAGTCTTAGTGAGCGAGGTGTGGCCTATGAAACTGTCAGTTTGAGAGAAACGGGGGTAGCCTATGGGTGTCAGTCTTAATCCAAGAGATGTGGTCTATAGTTCTGTTACACAACACTGAAAGAGGTGTTGCATGGTGTTAGTTGATTCTGTACCTGTTGGGCTCCAGGAAATGACGCAGAAGACACCACACCCACTGTCCCACCCTCCAGGAGCTGATTAGTCAACTGAACAACCTGATAGGTTACCTGAGGAAAAGAAAGTGAAATTGAAAAAGAAAATGAAATTATACCAAATGAAAGCTAGTATATGGTTTCCTTTGTGTTCCTGTCATTGCAGCTATGGGTGATTGTCACATTGCTTTGCCGATTATAAGCAATTTCACCTTTAACATAGGAAACGCCTATACCCAAACACTTTGTGACCTTGCTCTGACCTTGACATTCCAAAATCAAATCATCCCTTGGACTCAAGAAGGGTAGTGTTCCCACCAAACTTGGTGAAAATCCTTGCATAGGTGTGGTCATGATTTTGGTCAAAGACAAACAACACTAGATTTAAAAAAACCCAGCTAAAACTAGCAGAAGGATTTGACCGAGGATGGTAAAATGTGCTTCCAGAACATTTAACGGTCTTATTAAATGTACATTAGGCATGAAAAGGAATATAATTGCATATTTATATATTTAAAAATATACAATCGTTTGAAAAAGGGGACGGCTTCCATCTTCGAATCGGCAAAAAATTCTGTGGTAGGAGTACACCATTCAACAAGCAAGCCAACAATTCCCAAAGAAATATAACTTGATATCAACATTACCTCCGGAGAGTGAAGGCATGCATCTCTGAGCACAGTCAGCAGTCACGCTTTTTTAAACGATGCTGAGAATTGTGGGAGAGTTAATGTAATCTACGGCTCAATAATAGCACTAGCTGTTCACTCTGAAGAATAACTATTTGTAAGTGTCCTACACGAACAGCCCTCCCTCCCCAATCTCCATCCTCTCCGTCCTATCATGTGACTTTCTTACTGACTGACATGTGACTTGGGCTCAGTTCCAGTCCCAGTAGGGAAACGCAGTCACATGACTGCCTGCAATAACTGCAACAGTGACTGCATGCTTTTCTTTAGCATCTGTTTAGCCTCCGGCCCTCGTTCTTAGTGCATCACACGGGCTTTATTTTTTTTTAAGGTAGATTTATACACAGGACAGACAGGAAGTGTGTACCATGAGGCTGTTTAAATACATACATAAAACTCCCACAAATACCTGAAATGTCGTGGAGTTTATTTAAGAAACTCTTAATGTATGAACTTTATCATTAAAAGCTAGTGTCCTGTGATTACTCTGTGAAAGCTGTGTTAAATTTCTTAAGGGTACTTATCCTCCTGAGCAAAACTAATGATGGACACGCACCCGGTCTTTGCTGACTGATTTTGCCTTGGAGACAATTCAAGACCCAGTATGCACCTTTACGAAAAAAAACAAGAAAAAAAAAAGCCCACCTGCGTTCCGCTGCTGTCGGGAAGAAAGTGATACTGGACTTTCTGGTCATTGAAGGCTGTAGTGTGAGGAAGTGTCACGGATTCACGTCCTTTTAAAGTGTCTATACGAGAAACAAAAATGTAAAGGTGAAATCTCATGAATGCTAAATTAAGGATAAAACCTAAAAGGTGTTTTACTACATTATTTCTACTTTAAAGGCACATTTTTAATAATAATGAGATACAAGTGTATTACATTAGATATGCAATAAATTTTATTATTCATTCAAAATATTCTCTCTTTTCTGATTGGTGGAAAGCCATCAAATCATTATTTATAATTATTATTATCATAAAAACCTCGTCATACCTTTTGGTATTTGTAATGTGTCCTTTTCTTGTTTCATTTGCCTGAAAATCATTAAGACAGTATACATTTTATAAAAGTAAATATCACACTGTTCAACTATAAACATGAGATTTCAACATGAAATGCTTTAGAATAGTTTCATAAAATCTATGACAAACACAGTAGCAGGTTAAACGTGTTATGTGAATGAATGGCATGCATAAACTCCTCCATACTCATTTTTACTACTTACACATTGTTTCAGTTTCCATTTGTGATTTGTTAAATAAACTGACTTTTCTTAAACTGTAATGGGGGGGGGAATCCCAGATCAACAGTAAAATTACTATCAGTAAATGTATTAGAAATGCATTTCTGTTATCTCATAAATATTTAAGAATAAAAAAAAAGAATAAAAAGAGGCATGTGAGTGAGTGAGTGAGTGAGTGAATTGTCGTGATTAAATTACGGAGATGACACAAAGGTGACATCACAGAGAGATGTGAATGAAGATAAATGTCACAGGGAGGAACATTTTTTTGGGGGGGTACACCTTTTATCCTCGGTGAAGCCCTTCCGCTCCTGCTCCTACACTCAGAAATTGTAAAGATGACTTTCCATTGCTGGTGATATCGACTCTTTTACTAAAATGATTTAGGATATTTAGTTATAGAATAACCAACTAGGCTTCGTGATAAACTATAGTGAAGTTTCCGCTACATGGATTGTATTTTATCTGGCGAGTTAATAAGCCTATTTATTCTGTGTTCCAGAGAGAGAGAAGCTGGAGACTGACAGCGTAAACTGCCTGCTTGAGTTGGTCTGTGGGCCAGAGTGAAGAACCCCAGACTAAAGAGTGGCTAGTACAGTCCGCAATCACCATAAAAAAATAGTAAATTCATAAATATTATTAATAATAACAATAATAATTCATCACCTGTAGTGTCTTGCCTATAAACTACAAACTCCGCTTAATATTTCAACATTATTATTGAAAAAAGTAAATAAATAAATAAATAACAAAACAAACATTCATTCATTTTCTAAGTCGCTTAATTCTAATTAGGGTTGTGAAGAGACTGGGGCCCATGTCAGCCGACTCCGAGCGAAGGTGGGGTACACCCTGGACAGCTAAGGCAATATGGAACAGCTATTTAGCCACATGTGCATGTTTTTGGACTGTGGGAAGAAACTGGAGTACCCGGAGGAAACCCATGCAAGCACATGCAAGGACATGCAAACTCCACACAGAAACACCCGGGCCCGGGAATCAAACCCCGGACCTTCTTGCTGTGAGGCGGACATGCTAACCACTGCGCCACTGACCGTGCCACCAAAACAAACTACTAAAAATAAATAAATTCGTCATTTAATAATAATAATAATTCACCTGTAGTGTCTTGTCTATGAACTCAGCCTAATTTTTGTATACTCATTATTGAAAAGAAATTAAAACAAAACAAAAAAAATATATAATAATGATAATAATAATAATAATGATAATAATAATAATAATAATACACCAGTAGTGTCTTGTCTATTAAGTCTGCCTAATTTTTATTAATTTTTTAAAAAATAATTAACAAATAAACAAAATCATAATTATAATAATGATAACAATAATTATAATAATAACAATAATAATAATAATTAATATTATTATCATTATTATTCATCTGCAGTGTCTTGCCTCTAAACTACAATCTCAGCCTAATATTTCTACATCAATTATTGAAAATAAATAAATTCTTTAAAAAAAAAGGAAAGAAAAGCACTATTTCCTAAGAAGCAGGGGTGTGTTTCAGGTGTGATCTGGTTGAATAATAAATAATAAATTCACCTGAAGGAGGGGTCGGAAGTCTGCAGCACATCCATCTGCTTTACTCAACTTCAGAAAGCTTCTTTATGGAAATGTTTGATCACGGGAACAAACACTCAGGTCATGTGAGAGTCCAGACAAACACACGCACGCGCACACACGAGCTGCGGCTGTGTTCCGGTTCACTCCACTTCATACAGCTGGTGCACTAGAAGCCGTTATCCGGGCGCCTGTGTCGTGTCCCAAAGAAGGAAGTCAAGCGCTGTTTGGAATCAAACCTGTCTGCTACGTCACGGCTGGGTCCAAATGGTGCGCATGCGCGGTGTCGACTTGTCAGTTGTATGTGAGACAGCTGTGTTTTCATTATTTCAACTTATTCCCTTTAATATATATATAATTTATATATATATTTATACCTCTTTTTTTTATGAGCATATGCACTATTATAATAAAATCTTTCCTGTGTTTCATTCCTTAAATAATTTTTTTTTTTTTTTTAAATCACCTTTTTATCTGTAATGCTAGCTATATATTATTGAATTATATAAAAATATATTGTGTTGTCACTCTACAGGATCCTGAGGGGGGCATGGGAGTTCGCCCAACCTGTGCACATGTGCTTTGTGGACTTGGCGAAGGCTTTCGACCGTGTCGCTCCGCTATATTGTGGGGTGTTCTTCGGGAATATGGTATACCGGATCCGTTTCAACAGGCCGTTCAGTTTCTGTATTGTCAGAGCCAGAGCTTGGTCCGCATTGGTATTAACATGTCAAATTCGTTTCCGGTGGGGGTTGGACTCCGCCAAGGCTGCCCTTTGTCACCGGTTCTGTTCATAATTTTTATGGATTGAACTTTTAGGCGCAGCCGAGGCGTTGAGGGGTTCTGGTTTGGTGGCCACAGGATCTCGTCTCTGCTTTTTGCAGATAATTTTCTCCTTTTGGCTTCATCGAGCCAGGATCTTCAGCTCTCACTGGAGAGATTCGCAGCTGAGTGCTAAGCGGCCGGGATGAGAATCAGCACCTCCAAGTCCGAGGCCATGGTTCTCAGCCGGAAAAGGGTAGAATGCACAGTCCGGGTCTGGAATGAGGTCCTGCCCCAAGTAGAGGAGTTCAAGTATCTCGGGAACTTGTTCACAAGTGAGGGAAGGATGGAGCGGGAGATCGACAGGCGGATCGGTGGAGCCTCTGCTGGAAAGCAGAGCTTGTACCTGTCCGTCGTGGTGAAGAGGGAGCTGAGCCGGTAGGCAAAGCTCTCAATTTACCAGTGCATTTACGTTCCTACCCTCACTCTATGGTCACAAGCTTTGGGTAGTGACCGAAAGAACAAGATTGCAGATACAGGCGGCTTCTTTCGCAGGGGTAGGGTGAGAGGTTCTGTCATCCAGGAGGAACTCGGAGTAGAACCGCTGCTCCTACGCATTGAGAGAAGCCAGTCAAGGTGGCTCGGGCATCTGATTAGAATGCCTCTTGAACGCCTCTGTGGTGTGGTGTTTCGGGCATGTCCAACCAGGAAGAGAACCCGGGGTCGACCCAGAGCACGCTGGAGGGACTGTCTCTCGGCTGGTCTGGGAACACCTCGGCATCCTCCCGGAAGAGCTGGAGGAAGTGCATGGGGAGAGATGTCTGGATCTCACTGCTTAGACTGCTGCCCGCAGTGGAGCTTTCACAACTTTGCAGCACTCCTTCACTACGTCAGGGACTACCAAATAATCAGCAGCGATCAGCAGCTCACACACGTTTGCCTTAGTGATGGTAACATAAGCACATAAGCATACTTGATGATCAGCTCCATGATGTGAGATGAAACACCGGGAATACTGTACGCATACTTATCCGGAGGCTAAAAGCCATTAGTGAAGAGAGCCTTGAAGTATGGACGGTAGCCAGACAGAATGATCCTGCTTAGTAATGTTCTCCATGCCCCTCTGTCTGTCTCTCTCTGATGTCACAGAGGGATGTTACAAACGGAGGGTTGTTCTAACCCTATCTATAACATCAACACCTAGTGACTGATGTACACACTCTGAGATGATGTCACACAGAGGTATCCAGGTTGTAGCGCAAGTCTTATACATTTGCCAGCTTTGCACATCTAGAGACTGAATTTCTTTTTTTGCAAAAGCTCAAGCTCAGTCAGATTGGATAGAGAGCATCTGTGAACAGCAATTTTCAAGTCATGCCACAGATTCTTATTTGGATTTAGGACTTTGATGCTTTCTAGCATATGAACATGCTTTGATCTAAACCATTCCACTGTAGCTCTGGCTGTTTGTTTAGGGTCGTTGTCCCTAAACATAGTGGATGAACCATCTTCCTATCAACTCTGACCAACTTCCCTGTCCCTGCTGAAGATGCTGCCACCACCATGTTTCACAGTGAAGATGGTGTTGGTTTTCCGCTTTACATAGCATTTTGCATTAAGGCCAAAAAGGTTTTGGTTTCATGTGACCAGAGCACTATTATCTTTCTTTAATTGGGGAATTGAATCCAAGTGAAAGCTGCTGTGCTCAACCAGCCTACCTACATTGTTAGGACTGTGTTGTTGCAGTCCTTTTCATCCTTGCCGTTTGTCTCCATATAAGTATCCTCTTCACACTTTGTATTTTCTCCAGTTTTAATGTTTACTACCGGTCTTCTTATCGGGTCCTGAAAACCATTACTAGTATCCCTTACTGCAACTACATCCCAAAAAATGGTGTATTTGTAATGACAATAAGCGGATATGACTTAAACAACAACAACAAAAAGTTTACATTTAACAACCAAACATGACTTGTATTATATATTGTATAAAATGTAAATCTTTAATAAGACAATGTCAAAGAAACCACCTAATAAAAACAAACAAACAAATAAATCGTGCAACTTTCAACCTTCAGAACCTTGACAGTTTTAATGAAATAAAATAAAGCAAATAAAATTAGGAAAAATAATGAGCAAATAAATTATTTATTTAATAATATAAATAAATAAATAAACTAAATAAACTAGAGGGACACTCATAGTGTCCAAGGTACCGTCAAGCACAGATGGATTCATATAACGTGGCATGTCTGATATGTAGATTTAGGCACTGCCTAAAAGAACAGCTTCTGATTGTACATGCGTATGATGAGTGTGTCATTAAGCGAGAGAGGGAGAGACACCTGCCTGGTGTTTGTAGCGGAGAGAGAGAAATTGTGGTAGTGAGGTTTTAGCTGTACAGTAGTGAGGTACAGTGTTAAGGTTCCATACTGTACATACTACATACACTGTATTTATTGCACTTGCTGCTCTCTGCACTTCTGATTAGACGCTAAACTGTATTTCGTTACTCTGAATTCATATGTGTGTAATGACAATAAAGTTGAATCTAATCTAATATTTTTAAATCCTGCAGCTCCTCATAATCAAGAAGTCTGTGTTTTGAAGACTGTTTTTTTTTTTCTGTTGTGAGAGAGTACATACTAATAATGTATAAACATGGTGGTGTGTGTGTGTGTGTGTGTGTGTGTATGTATATATATATATAATGTTAAAAAATATATTTTAAAAATCTATACACTAATAACTGTATAGTTTATAGTATATAAACTTGTGTATAAGTGTGTGTGTGTGTTATTATAGTAATTTAGCATAATAACCCGATTAAGTAACCTTTAACCTAGAGAGACAACACGAAACTTGAGTCAGTTCTTGTTTCTGTCCGAGCTTATTAGCCTGCAACACGGAGGACTCATTATGTCAGACATTTGATTCGCGCTTGTTTCTGCTTGCTCGAGCCTCATTGGCGTTCGCCTCTTGGTCCCGCCCCTTATGGTGTCGCACCAATATTGTCCCGATCGTAGTGTGCACACCGGTTATTGATTCATCCTCTGTCACCATGACCGCCCGGGTTCTGGTCGGAGTGAAGAGGGTTATTGATTACGCTGTAAAGGTACGTGGTTCCTCTTTAGCTCTTGTTTTTAATTCTGAAGAAAATGCATTTCTTGCTTTTTGGTATTTATCTTCATGACGAGTTTAGCCCAGCTGTTTGGCAGTTTATCCGAATAAACACCGGGCTGAATGTCTAAAAGTAACTTAGTGCACTACAAAGGGTGCACACCTGCTGCACTGTAACCGAGGGTGTAGTGCACTTTTGCAGGAGTTTGGGAGTTATTTGGGATTGGACCTTAGCCTACTTTTGCTAGCAAGCAACTCGATGGACTTCAGACCAAGGTCAGCGTGGACTGGATCGGTTCTGAACGGAGAGATGAATAAAAGAAAAAATTTGTAATGTTTACTATTGATAGTTTACCGTCTTGAAATCAATTTTATTGTGGTTGTCATTCTTCTGACGTATGCAAATATTCTAACTGACGGGTCTTCTTAATAATCTGGGTTGCCAGATTTTCATAATTTAAACAAAATAGGATAAAAAGAAAGTCCTTGATTTGATGAAACTGAATAAATTCAGTTTTAAAACATTAACATTTTTAAAAAAAATAAATGAAACATTGCAAAATATTTTAGGATGTTATTAGATAGGTGATACAACATTTGGTTCATTTGGATGCACAATTTATTGTTTATTAAATTTCTGCTGTACTTTTTATCCCATGGGGTGAGAAGCTCGGTCATCCCGGAGGAGCTCGGAGTCGAACCGCTGCTTCTCTGTGTTGAGAGGAGCCTGTTGAGATGGCTCGGGCATCTGATTAGAATGCTTCCTGCACACCTTCTTGGTGTGGCGTTTCCCGGGGTCGACCCAGGCATGCTGGAGGAACCATGTTTCTCACCTGGTCTGGGAACGTCTCGGTGTCCCCCGGAAGAGCTGGAGGAAGTGGCTGGGGAGAGGGACATCTGGACCTTACTGCTTAAACTGCTGCCCCGTGACCCGACCCCGGATCAAGTGAAAGAGGATGATGATGATGATGACTTTTTATCTCTTTATACTCACGTGTAAATGTAACAGTAGTTACTGTTAGGTCCTTGTGAACCAAGTGGTTGCAGCACTAACATATCCAAACCATCATGATATAAAAACACACGAGTGCATTAACTGAAGAGTCCTTTAAAAAGTATCTCGTATACATGATGAACTGTTGATCCAGATCTCTCTCTCTCTCTCTCTCTCTCTCTCTCTCTCTCTCACGAAGATCCGAGTGAAGCCTGACAACACTGGCGTGGTCACAGATGGCGTGAAACACTCGATGAACCCTTTCTGCGAGATCGCCGTCGAGGAGGCAGTCCGGCTGAAGGAGAAGAAGCTGGTCAAGGAGGTTGTGGCTGTGAGCTGTGGACCGCCGCAAGTTCAGGTGAGACAGTGTTTCAGACATAAAGTCCATCTAATCCCTTTCAAACCTTTCTGTCTAAACATGCTGTGTTACGTTCAGGGCTTTAGGAGCTGGGGTTGGTAGTCTGGAAAGCTGGGTGCCGGTGCCGGTAAATGTAGTATATGTGTATTATTATTATTATTATTATTATTATTATTATTGGGTGGCATGATGGCGTAGTGGTTACCACATCTGCCCCACAGCAAGTGGTGGCTTAATGGTTAAGGCTCTGGGTTAGTGATCCGAAGGTTGGGGGTTCAAGTTCCTGTACCACCAGTCTGCTACTGTCGGGCCCTTGAGACCCTTAACCTTCGATTGCTCACTTGTAAAAAAGATAAATGCAAGTCGCTCTGGACATGGGCGTCTGCCAGACTGAGGGCGTTTCTTTGTGTAGGTTTGCATGTTCTTCCTGTGCTTGCATGGGTTTCCTCCAGCTACTCTGGTTTCCTCCGACAGTCCAAATATGGATATGCACGTTAGGCTAATTGGCTGTTCCGAATTGCCTCCTATGTGTCTGGTGAGATGTTCAGGGTGTACGCTGCCTTCGTCCACTGTTGGCTGAGATAGGCTCCAGCCTCCCTGGGACCCTAATAGGATTAGGCGGTTGATTAAGCCGCAAATGAGCGAGTGAGAATGAATTATAATATAGTAAATCCTGTCGAACACGTTTCCTGTTTACTCTCTCGTTACTATTACTATATATTTTTTTGTTGCTGTTCTAATAGACACCTTCTATTGCATAGTGTTTGTTTCCTCTGACTCATTTAACGATTATGGTAAAATGCTGAAATGTGTGTGTTCAGGAGACCATACGGACGGCGCTGGCCATGGGAGCAGACCGCGGCATTCACGTGGAGGTTTCCGGAAAGGACTACGAGTCTCTCGGGCCGCTGCAGGTGTCCAAGATCCTCGCCGCATTGGCCAAAAAGGAGGACGCTTCCCTCATCATCCTCGGCAAACAGGTAGCATTCTGAAAGCTTTTCCAGTAAACGGAGCTCACACCAAGTGGTACTGTGGGTGTGGAATGTCACTAAAAGTCCAGGAATTTGATCATATTTTGGGGTCATGGAATATCAGCATTTCTGGGTTATTATATGTTTATACTCGTCAGCATGGTGCTGTACTGGTTAGCGCATCCGCCTCACAGCAAGAAGGTCCTGGAATCGAGTCGTCTGAGATCGGCTCCAGCCTCCCCGTAACCTTAGTAGGGTTCAGCGGTTGCGTAAATGAATGACTGTTGTGTGTTTTTTATGGCTCTGCGCTGGCAATTAGCAGGGCTGAAGGCATTATGTTTTCAAGTTTTCCATCAGGGTCAAAGGTCAAGCTCATTGCTGCCTCACATTCATTCCTTGCTTGTGAACGCAGGTTCCAGGAATGGATTGTGGGACTTGATACAAATGTGGTTCAAACAGCAACTTGGGTAAATTGGTGAACTGAGTCCGATTCATAAGTCAGGGGTCAAGGGTCAAGGTCATTGCAGCTTCATGTTCATTCCTTTGCTTGTGAACCCTAAGGCAAGGAGGTAGTTCTGGTTTATCTGGTCATTTCATGCTTCATGATAAAGAGAATGAACCAAACAAACCATTAAACGTCCTCAACTAGGTGGCACATCAGAGCCGAAACATCTCCGACCATCTGCTTGTTGAGACCGACTGTGATGTTTAATCACCGTCCGCAGTGTCAGTAAACACGCTGGCGAGCGCCACCACATCAGGAAATGTCCGCTCGATATTATATATGAATATACAAGCTTTTGAAGGTCAAGAAGGTGTCTTTATGATGCGATCCTTCTTTTATTTAAAAGAAAAATGGTTTATTATATTAAATAATTCCATTTTGGACGATAATCCAGTTCCTGGAAGTGCTAACATGATGCTCATTGCCTGGAGTTTACACAGTGTGTGTATAATCTGGCTTCAGTTCCGTGTAGGTTTATATCAACACCCAACATGATCCTGTGTTTGTTGTGTAACAGGCCATTGACGATGACTGTAATCAGACGGGTCAGATGACGGCCGCTCTGTTGGACTGGCCTCAGGTGTGTAGATGCTTTTTGTTTACGCACACACGTGCGCGCACACACAGCAATTTACCAATGATTGCATTGTTTAATTATTTATAAATGGCATGTTGCTCGTTGTAACAGATTGTATGGATCAGTGTTGAGCATCCGAGATCCGAGTAATTTTACTGAGAGCAGAAGCTGTAACCTGTACTGAGCACTTGTTTGTCAGAAGTGTTTGTTTTCTCTACGATCTTTGAGTTTTCTAGTGAAATCCCTGCTTTGTGGTTCCATTGCACATCCAGCAGAGTAGAGCTTTACCAGTGCAAATTGAATTAACTTGAAAAAATGTAAACAAAGAGGAATTAGTTTCCTTTTTAACGCAGGGGACCTTCGCCTCTGAAGTGACTATCGATGGAGATAAACTGAAGGTGGTTCGCGAGATCGACGGAGGACTCGAAACGATTAAAATCAACATGCCTGCTGTGGTGACTGCTGACCTTCGCCTTAACACACCACGATACGCCACACTGCCTAACATCATGGTACAGGAGCTCTACGAATCACTTCGTAACCATCTGTACAGGGAGTGACGCTGTCGGTGTATAAGATTAACCTCAGTTTACTTCACACCTGGGGGGAAAGAACAAATGTAAAGCATCGCAGGGAAACATATTAAATATGCTGGGTGCTCTCTCTCTTTCTCTTTCTGTCTGTCTCTCTCTCTGTCTCTCTGTCTGTCTCTCTGTCTGTGTCTCTGTCTCTGTGTGTCTCTCTGTGTCTGTCTTTCTGTCTCTTGTCTTTCGCTCTGTTTCTGTCATGTTCAGTCTCAATCTCTGTCTCGCTCTCTCTCTGTCTTGCTTTCTGTTTTCGTCTGTCTTTCTCTTTGTCTCTATCTCGCTTTTTGTCTCTCTCTGTCTTTCTGTCTCGCTTTTTGTCTCTTTCTCTCTGTCTCTGTCTTGCTCTCTGTTTTTGTCTGTCTGTCTTTGTCTCACTCTCTGTCTCTGTGTCTGTCTCTGTCTGTCTCTCACACTAAAGCAAACAAGGAGTGTGTACTTGCGTGCACGTGTTTTAGCTTTATTTTATGAATGGGGACATTGTTTGCATAATTAAAACATATTTATTTATTAATTACTATTTATAAAAATAATTATTTTTTATTTTATTATTTTTTTTAATTAAAACTGAGTGTCTAGAAAGTACTTTCTTTTTCTTCTTCTTAATATTATTATTATTATTATTATTATTATTATTATTATTATTATTATTTACAGCCTTATATGTGAATGGACATTTTTTTTCCCCCTTTACAAATGGCCCTCTTTTATGTCTTGCATAGAAAGCCAAGAAAAAGAAGATGGCGACGGTGAAACCGGGAGACTTGGGAGTGGACGTGAGCTCTCGGCTGGAGGTGCTGCGCGTGGACGAGCCTCCGCAAAGGCAGGCTGGAATGAAAGTGGAGACGGTGGATGAGCTGGTGGCCAAACTGAAAGAGGCAGGAAGGATATAAAAGACGAGCAAGTGGGCGGAGCAGTCTGCGTAGTCACTGAGGTGAGAGCAGGTGGTGCAAGAAATCAGGATGACTGATTAATTATAGCAGTTGAAGTGATAATATACAGTATAGAGTAGAAACAATAGGGGGAGTGGTCAGACATTTAAATAGACGTTAATAAAGTACCGGATTGAATGAATGAAAGCGTGATTAATACACACATGCTGCCATTCACAATGTGCATGTGTCTGGACTGTGGGAGGAAACCGGAGTACCCGCACGGGGAGAACTCCACACAGACACACGAGCCCAGAACTCGTCGGACGTGTTAACTACTACGCCACCACGCCGCCCACATACACGTTTCAGCTCACAAAACTCCCCCCAGGGTGGCCTGATCATGTGACTCTCTTTTTCCTTTTTTTTTTTTTTTTTTCCCCGCAGATCTTTTTCCCCCACCCACCCCAAAGCCCGACTCAGACTACTTCTTCGTTTTCTGCAGTGTCGTGATCTTCTCACTGGTACTCCAAGACTCCATCGGTATTCCCAGTCCTGGTGCTCGGAACCCTGACTCTGGTCTTTTTAGCCGTTTCTCTGCCATATCAGACCCCGTTTTGCTACACGGTGTAGATTACTTCTGAGAGACGCGTTCATGCTTTTAAGAATGCTGGATTACTTGGATGTGTTTTACTTTCCTCTTTGATCAGATCATTAATGTTTTGCGTCAAGTTTGCCATCCTATATTTGTTTCTGAAAATCTGATATGTATGTGATCAGAGTGTGTGTGTGTGTGTGTGTAATCCTTTACTGTTTCTAAATAAAGGGCATTTCTAATAAACTACAGGTATAAAATCTTGACAGGACGGCGTCTCTCAGCATGGACCAGAACAGGAGAAATGAGCTCTTTTTACCACAAATATCTGGTTTTGAGTGTTATTTTCTGAGATTGTACATAATCGAACTGTGGAAATAAATAAATAAATAAATCAATCTGTAATTTTCATGTGTGTCACATTTTCCTCTGCTCTGTGTATACACGTTTTTACATCCACCTGCTTTGTACCTGCTCATTTGTTTCTATGTACACATTACTCCTTGTAGTCCGTCTGCTGGTTTACACGGTGTGAATGTATAGGGGTTCACTTCAGTGGTAGTGATGATGTGTACGTCAGTCTCTGGTCGTTTTACAGCCAACATTCACCTGACCTGCTGAGCGAAATGGGGGTGTAAATAACAGACAGGTTTACGGGATAAATACAGTGTATACGGTCACTGATGTGTGCTTCGGAATCTCTGGCTTTTATTGGAAGCTTTTATACACGCAAAAGCAAAATTGAGACTCGCGAACAAGAGAATTTGTTAACCCTGTCGTCGGGGTGTTTAAGAGGTCATTTTCTGGGAACTACAGATATTATATTAGTGGAACACCATAGTCATGGAATGTAGCTTGGATGGTTGCCCTGTGTCTGTCTGGTGTCCGCGAGTGCCCGCTACAGAAAACCCAGTAAAGCCGTTCGGGTATTTTCGTGAATGAAAGTCAATGGCGGATTTGGAAACTCGCCCCGCAACTTCTCGAGCACTTTTGTACCCCGTTATTGGTGGAAACTTGAGAAATGAGTTGTCCCACTAAAATAATGGATTTCAATAAAGGTCCTTCCAACTAAACAATTCTTGCAAATAAGTTTCTGGGATGTCCTCGAAGGTTCAAGGAAATCGTAATTAAAACTTTAAAAGAAAAGACAAGCTGAAGTGATCACAATATGCCCTGCTGAATAAGCTTTTCCAATAAAATAGGATCATAGTATTGATATTACTCTGGGTTTTAGTTCATAGGATCGCAAATTTCTTTCTTTTTTTTACGTGACTGTTCGCTGTTTTTATTATTACCGTTTTCCATGAGGAGTCTCGGGAGGAAGGAACTATGAGTTTAATACATGGTAGCTATATATAATTTCTATAATAACAATCACTCCATCACCATATGGTAATATGCACATCCTTAGCATGTGTCCAACATTTCTGCCAAG
>JAQMYF010000004.1:5310376-5316729 GCA_030014195.1 Neosilurus mollespiculum
TCACTTACAGGGATCACCCGCCAATCCATGGGACGTCTGTGAAATCATTTGTACAAAAGGGGTGGATAGCGCCTTACCTCCGAGTGTGTTAGGCTGCCTCCAAATGCGCATGCGCAGCGGTTGGTAGAGAGGCGGGACACAGCATTGCATGTCACGGGGGGAGCATGTGCATGTTGGTGGTGGTCATATGTGATAGGGAGGGGACGACAAATTAGATAAAAATAATCTAGACATTTATGCGTCAATCAATAGCCTAGCATCTGCTACACCTGCTGTTAGGGTGTAAAGCCTTTTTTTTTTTAACAAATATAATAATTTGGGTGCACAGCACAAAATGTAACAACCACAGCCTTAATAGTTTTAAAAGATTCTAGGCAATGTTTTGCAGGATCAAAATCATCTCACTCATTTGCTGAACCGCTTAATCCCACCAGGATCGCAGGGAGGCTGGAGCCTATCTCAGCCGACACTGGGTGAAAGCAGGGTACACTCTGAACAGCTTGCCACTCACACCTAGGGACAATTAGGAACAGCCATTTAGACTAATGTGCATATCCAAACCTACCCAAGAAACACCCTTGCTGAGCCTGGGACTCGAACCCAGGACCTTCTTGCTGTTAGGCAGATATGATAACCACTAACCACAACTTATAGCCAAAAATATTAAAGTCATTCAGCTTATTTTTTTGAGAACACGATCATAAAGTCATGCCACCCTGGGATTCAAGCACTTATTTATTTTCCATAGTCTGTCTTAATACACTCTTGGCTATACTTATATTCATCTGGAAATACTGTATCTTGTTGTGTCTTCCCAGACATCATCACAGACGTTTCTGTTGTCTCAGACTCACAAGATGTTGTGGAAGGAGGGGCGCAATTCACTTTGTCTTACAGCTCTGTGCAGGGACCAGCAATGAGTTCAACCTGGTATTTTAAAGGCGTACCGCTGGTGAATAACACACGGTACCTGATAACTCAGAAGAGTTTGATCATCAAGCAGCCGAACCGCTACGACACAGGGTTGTACAGTGTGGGGCTCAGCAATCCATTCAGTAATGTGCTACAGAGCAAGAACATCACAGTGCTGTGTGAGTGCTGTTTATTTTTATTTTAGAAAGGAAAAATGGACCAAAATCTAAAAAAGTCTTGAGAAGCTTGCCCTTTTTGAGAATAGCCTTGGTTAAATAGTCTGATCCTCAGAAAGTGTGAAACTAAACTACATGGACATCCTGTGACATCCTGTTAACAGGTTTCTTTTCGTCACTAACCGTATCAGCCAGATCCCACATCTCCAAGTCTGTTTATAACACGCTTCGTGTGTTATAAAACAAGCATGCAGTGATAGGTGCATGTCGTTAGCACAATGCTAACCTGCTGTCCGAAGCCGTGAATTCTTACTTGATGGTCAGGGTAAAGTGGTGACTGAGGATGACTGAGGATGTTTATGATTGACAAACAATCAACTTTAATATGAATCCATTAATCTAATAGAGTTAATACTATGTATTCACAGCTACGTTTATACTTTCCCACCAAATCAGGCTAACAGAATGTTTTAGCTAAATATGACATTTACACTATTATTAAAGACTTTTCAGCTTCCAAACATTAGCATTTATAGTTAGCATTCTTACAAGAGCCAGTATTAGCAAGTATTTTACAAGTATTAGCCTATAATTATTTATATTACAAGTATTAGCCATTTTAAGAAACATTACAATGGTTACCGCAGATAAATTTATAAATAGGTTAGTTACAATATTTTTAACATTTAGCTAAAGGTTAGAACTTTTAAATGTGACTCCTTTGTCAGAATTTAATGGAGTACATTGATTAGTTTTATGTAGCATGGCATTTTGCTAGTCACTAGTAAGCCAGTAGATTATTAGCTAGGTAAATATTCACGCTAACTATCTTTATTGTTTATTTTTTTTACCCTTAGTGTTTTTTTTGTGTCAGTATTTTTTATGTCCTTTGTGTTTATAACAAACTCTACTTGAGATTTTACAACCTAAATACGTACATAGCAACATGGCTTACATTTTTGAGTACAAGTTAGCATAAATGTCTTTGCTTTGTGACAGCAAATCCTTATCACGCCTTAGCTATCCAGCTTAGCATTTTTTTGCCCTGCCAAAATATTTCATTCAGCACTTCTTCCTTTTGTTGTCTCCTTCCTTTAGATGGGCCAGATCAGCCGGTTTTGGAGGTCAGTCCCACAAAAGCGAGCTTTGTTTCTGGAGAGACTGTCTCTCTGTCATGCCGCGCTGAGGGTGAACCACCTCCCTCGGTCTCATGGGTGTTTAAAGGAGAATCGCTGCCCACCTCCAACGGCACCCTGCTACTCAATCGTGTTCAGCTGCGCCAGAGTGGCGTTTACACGTGTGTTATGGTTAACAGCAGGACCAATGAGAGTCTTAAAAAGGACGTCAGCATAGATGTGAGGGGTAGGACTTTCCAAATAATTAGGAATAAGTGCTTTTTTAACATGGCATCTTAGATAATCTATAAAATCACTACTGCATACCTTTGGTTGAATATTACTGTACTACTAAATAGTTCTGAATCCTGCACAAATACACTAAGTGGCCACTTTAATATGAACACCTGCCCTTTGATTCAGTTGCCAAATCAGCCAATCATGTTGCAGCTGCAGATACAGGGCAAGAGCTGGCACTGCTGAAATTTCAGAGGTTTTCATGCACATTAGTTTCTGAAAGATGTTCTTGTAGTCTTCATCTGTCCTGCCCTGCGATGGTGCTAATAATAAAGGCACGTATTGTTGATGTAAACACTGCAAGCTCGTTGGAGCGGTGTCATGGATGATTCAGCAAGTAATTTGAGAAACATCTTGAAGAAGGGCTGCTGCTTTTGATTATCTGATGTTTTTCGTTAAAAGTGGATATTAAAATGTGTAATCCTGCTAACAAACAAATAAATAAAAACACATAAGTTCCTTGGTTACAAAACAAAACACTTTCCATGAAATCAAAGAGCAGGAACCAAAACAAGAGCAAGACCATGACTAGCAGGATGCAGTAAAAGCTTAAAACGAACAGAAAACAGAACTTAAATTATAAAACTGATGAACTCAAACTAATGTAGGTTCAGGTGTACATGATTGTGGTCATGTGATGGGGTGCAGGGGCTACTGGGAAATGCGATACATGCATTTCATGACAACATGACAGCTACTGTATAAAGTTCTCATACAAGAACTAATTTCCAAAACAATAAATGCATAAATATAATATAAAAGGATAAAACTTCACATTTCATTCTTCAATTAATAAATCTTTTATATTGTCAACAAACTACATGGTATAAAAGGGGAGTAAATACCTTTCGGATGTGTGGTTTGTTTGTTTGTCTGTTGCTAATCCAAATTAAAAAGTAAAAGTAGAATGTGTGTGCTTGGTGCAGGCCTTAGCGGGCCAGCTATTGCTGGTATAGCTGCTGGAATCCCGTGCAGTATCTTCGTGCTGCTGCTCCTCATCGGCCTCATCATCCTCTGTTACTACTGTTGTAAAAAGAACGGTAAGTGACATCACTACATCTCACCATTTTAAATACAAATGCTTTATTTTTAATAATGAAATCTCCTTTAACTCCTCATATGTACCAGAAAATCGAAATCCCAGATATCCTGTCTCAAGAGCCAAAAAGAAAGTAAGTTTTTCTTTAAAGACCCTAATGTCACTAATAACAAATGAAAGGAGGGTGAAGGGAGTTAGCATTATGCAAACATCGTATTAATGAGAAACGTATATGTTCCTACATTTGTAGAGGTTTGTGTGATGGTGTAGTCAGGGTTATTTAATTAATTAATTCTTTAAATTTTTCTCTCTCGCTCTCTCTCTCTCGCTATTGTTATTCCTTTATAAAATACAAAAATTTTTAATCACACATTTTCGTAGATTTATTTTTCAGGCTTGAAATGATCTTTTGTTTTATTAAATTAAGCAAATCTACTGCACAGACAGTGCCATCCTCAAACTTCTTCTACCAATATACCCTTCATCCCTCCTCTGCACATGCCGTAACCATCTCAATCTGGCCTCTCTCACTTTATCCCCAAAAACTCCTACCTGTGCTGTCCCTTTAATATCTTTATTACTTATTCTGTCCATTCTTGTCACTTCCAGAGAAAATCCCTGCATCTTCATCTCTGCCACTTCCGTATCTGTTTCCTGTCTTTTTTGTCAGTGTTATTTCTAAATCTGTAAATTGCACAGCATAGCTGGCCCCACGTCTGTCTTAAAAGCCTATTCCAGCCGCTCTTTTCCACCCATTCCACCCTGCCTGCACTCTCTTCTTCACTTCTGTGCCACACTCTCCATAAACAGCTAAAATTGTTTAATTCTGTTGGTGTGAAAAAATGTTTTGAATGGTAACTAATACAGTTTTTTTTAAAGACACACAAAGTTGTGTTAAACTCTTTGTACACCCAAAAGCCATAACATTATGAACCCTCATAGGTGAAGTGAGTAACTCTAATTAACTCACTGTTACAGTGGTGCCTGCCAAGGAGTGGGATATATTAGACAGAAATGTGGTGAACAGTCATTTCTTGAAGTTGATGTGTTGGAAGCAGAAAAAATGAGCAAGCATACAAACTTTTTTTTACAAGGGCCACATTATGATGGATAAACGACTAGGTCTTTTCATCCAAAAAATCAACAGTGGGGTGTTCCTGGTATGTACTGCTAAGGACCTACCAAGACGGTCCAAGATAAGAGTATCATGGGTGCCCAAGACTCATTGATGCCCATGGGAAGACTACAAAGTCTAGTACATCTGGTCTGGTATGTCTTCAGGGAGAAGAGCTACTGTAGCATAAATAACTGAAACTGTTAATGCTGGCTGTGATAGAAAGGAGTCAGAACACACAGTGTATTGCATTTTGCTGTGTATGGGGATGTTTAGCCACAGACCAGTCAATTTGTGTTAATATTATGGCTGACCAGTGTACAAGAAAATCATTTTATTTTTAGTGATTGGTAATATTTTAAGCAGAGTTAATCAAGTGTCTCTTTGAACACATTTGCTAATAAATTAATTTTAATTCTGTTTTTAAGAAACAGACATGCTAACTCTTGTGTGGCCATTTCTGTAGGTTACCAATCTGCACGATTGGACCAAACCTCACCACCTGCTGAACAGAGGCCTTAAATTGCCTCCACCCTACAAAACCCAGCATAACCAGGTTCTGAATTTCACCTCATCCTGTTTTTTCATGTCAATTAGCTTTGCATACTGATGATGCACTCGGAGCTCCTGGTTTTTTTCACAGGTTGATGTATGAGGTTCCAAATAGCTGAAAAGTAGAAATGTAAAGACGTTTATATGATCGCAAAGTGAAAATACAAAAATATTTGCACGGGATTTACTTACTTATTTGTTTTCAGATGCCGAGTGAACGTTCAGGCTCGCTACCGTCAGAGACTCCCCCTGTCAGAAGAGCCACTACGGTGTAATGCACATTCAACTCAGTGATTCAACTCAATAATATTTTTCCCTTGTAGGAAAGACACATTTGTTCAGAGACTTGGCATTGGTCTATAATAAAGAATTTTTAAAAATAAAAATCAAAAAATTGGCATGTGCATATGTATTCACCCCCTTTGCTATTTAGCCTCTCAAAAGTTCTGGTGCAGCCAGTTACCTTCAGAAGTCACATAATTAATGAAATGAAGTCCACCTGTTTGCAATCTAAGTGTCACATGACCTGTCAGTATAAACACACCTTTTCTGAAAGGCCCCAGAGGCTGCAACACCACTAAGCAAGAGGGATTACACCATGAAGACCAAGGAGCTCTCCAAACAAGTCAAGGACAAAGTTGTTGAGAAGTCAGGGTTGGGTTATAAAAAAAAAATCCAAACCTTTGATGATCCCCCGGAGCACCATTAGAGATACCGTTTCGCTTTTTGGAGCAAAACATAACATTCAACACCCATCTTATTGTAATGGCGGATTTTAGTTCTTGGTAATATGGTGGCCACCAAAGGCACGTCATGCGAGGGTCATGTCCGGTCTTGTGTTAATGTCTATGCCTAGGTGTATATGTGGGTGTGCGTGTGTTGGCTTGTGATGGTTTGGTGAGCTGTTCAAAATGTACTCTGCCTTCACCTAGAGTTGCTGGGATGGGCTCCAGCCTCCCCATGACCCTAGAAATGAATAAAGCACTGCAGAGGAATGAATTCTAGTATGTAAAATTCTGGTGATTGCTGGTATCAGCCCTCTTGGTCATTGTTCAGTCATTCATTCATTCATTCTCTGATCTACTTAACCCTAATTAGGGTCGCGGGGAGGCTGGCGCCCATCTCAGCCGACTCTGGGCGAGGGCGGG
>JAQMYF010000004.1:5351216-5385261 GCA_030014195.1 Neosilurus mollespiculum
TATTTTTGTTATTACTATATATTGTTGTTTGTTTACTTATTCTCTTCAATATGATCCAATATTACATGAAATAAATACTTAAATAGTACTTGGTTTCTGATTTACCTTCATTTTGTTAAGTTCTATAAGTGCGCTGTATTTTTTTTTATCTCTTTACTCGCTAAACGATTCCATATGGTTTGAAGTTCATTCATGCTATGCAAAACTAAAAAAAAAAAAATTTGCGACACCTTTCAATTTTTCTGAAAAATTGTTATTTTCAGTGATTTTGTTTATTAGCCATACTTTTACCTCAATGTACTTATTATTATTATTATTTGTTCTCATTGCCTACAATAGCATTGTTCAATACATTTTCACCAAAAAATTATAGAGAAATAATTTTTTACTTCTTTTTATTAGGAGCCCTTTTAGACAAAAGTGATGGTGTATAATATTCACTGCACACTACTGTAGCTTGGAAGCTAGGAGGACATTCTTTCATGTCCGATTCATTCTTAATACATAGATTTAGGCAGTGGCTAAAAACGGAGCCCCCGTATCCTCCAAAGACCCAAAAATGTTGTGTGTCTTCTCATTTCTCCACACTGCTTCTGTCCCTTACCACCTGATAGTTATTGAACTTGACTAATGTCTTTAAACAGGAAGTTGTTTGGCATAAGAGTAAGACCCAATAGCCCTTATATGAGAAAATGTGAGGACATGATTTCTCTTACTTGACAAGTTTTTGTTGGGAACTCTCAAACCCCATACATGTATCCTACGTACATCAAAATTAATTCATTTTAAGAACTTGTTCATAGAAGGGGATAAAAATGAGGTAATCAAAAACGCATTCTTAGTCTCGACATGTAAAGTACACCATTTAGAAACCGTCGCTTTAGAGAAGATTTCAAGAACACAAGAATATCATTAGTTGTTTATTTATTTCACGTCATTAACGATGATATCACATCTCATGACCCGACTATTATATGCCTCTTGTTTCCTATTTTACTGTCTCCCAGAAACATTTCCTTACATTTTTCCTTTTTCAAGATATAAAATTTTCAAAGATTAAAACAGGGTTCCCATGTGTACATGTACGCCGCAAGGACGGAGGTACGGACGGATGTATGCTGTAGGCTTTTCTTGACGTTCCAAAAGCAACTTGATGGTTAGACGCTCTTTCCTTATCTGTAGTGCTCCGTGCGTGTGGCGCTTTGCCAAAAGTTATGTTGCACTTTTGTAAGTACATAAACCATAAAGTTTTCTGAAGGCTTTTTTTTTTTTTTTTTTTAGTAATTTTAGAGTCTTAGGTTCGGGTCCTGTGCTCAGCGAGGGCGTTTCTGTGTGGAATTTGCATGTTGTCCCTGTGCTTGCATAGGTACTCCGGTTCCCCCCCACGCTCCAATTACTTGACCATTAGGCTGATTGGCTGTTCCAAATTGCCCCTAGGTGTGAGTATGAGTATGAATGGTTATTTGTGTGAGTGTGTGAGTGTGTGAGTGTGTGTGTTGCCCTGCAGTGGCCTGGCAAGATGTTCAGTGTGTACCCCCCCTCTGCCCAGTGTTGGCTAAGATAGGCTCCAGCCTCCTTGTGGCCCTAGTAGGATTAAGCAGTTGGACAAATGAGTGAGTGAGGGGAAGCCCAATGATGAGATGAAGCTCATGAAGCTTATAAACCATTTTTTATTGAGTGAAGTGACATGTTAAAGACTCCAAAGTCATAATAAAGCAAAAATATAAAGGAGAGTAGAGTCACTGTGCTCTTGAGGTGGATCTCAGTGGTGGGTCATTTTTACTGCTGTACGTGACACACACACATCGCCTGTGACAGTGAGGGATAATTTGTCTTTTGGTGCTTATCTGTCTGTCTCCTCTTCCTGGAGTGTCTGTCTCAAGGATTGTGTAGTGCATCTACGAGCATTATTGTTCGCTAGAAACAAGGACCTTATTCCAGGCTCTAAAACTTTACTCCATTGTCCAAGGGACTCTTGTTTATTTACTAAAATAGAAAGAAGACAAAACCGGGAACTTCTGCCGGACAATAGTTTTTTTGGGAACTGGCGTCAAGTGGTATCCTGGAATATAACGGGTGTCAACTTGAAGAGTCTTAAAATGAGACTCAAAATTGAAAGTACTAAACTAGATTATCAATCTGTCAAGGCAGCCAGAAGTACATTATGCAGTGTAGAACAGTATACGACGAAAGAAAGAATGACTTTGTAAAAATAAAAAACGTCAAGTTTAAATTACCTTACAGGAAAACATGTTTCAACATTTCAACAACGCACAACAATTAACTTTAGAAACCTGGCATTCTTCAAGAGGGATGGTAAACTCTTTGTATAAGATAAACACATTAGCACGTCCCCCTCACACCATGAAGGTCCCGGGTTCGAGGCTTTTCTGTGTGGAGTTTGCATGTTCTCCCTGTGCTTACATAGGTTTCCTCCGGGTACTCGGGTTTCCTCCCACAGTCCAAAAACATGCATTGGCTGCTCCAAATCGCCCCTAGGTGTGACAGTAAGTGTGAATGGTTGTATGTGTGTTGGCCCTAGAATGGCCTGGTGAGCTGTTCAGGGTGTACCCTGCCTTCGCCCAGAGCTGCCTGAAATCCCCTTGAAAACTCCTAGCAAATCTGTTCTATAAACATAATTAATGTCTATTATCTTTTGTACATTTTGTAGATTTCCATCTATATAAATGATTATACCTTCTTTGATAACCCCACTGATGTTACTTAAGCTGTTTTCTTTAAAAAACAGGATACTGCCCCTTTAATATTCTTTCTTTCCATAAAAAAAAGTATTTTCCTTAAATAGTAAAAAATAGTATAAGTTAAAAATAAATAAATAAATAAATAAATCTCCTAAACCTAATTTTACTTGCATATCCGTGCCATTAGGGAAGAAAAAATCCAGTTACGGAATAACCTGCTCATTCAGTACATTTCGGTCATCAGCTGACTTCATTTTATTGCACATAATGTTGCTGAGCCACAGAAGCACACCGCATATCATAACACTGCCCCCAGCAGCTTGTACAGTGGTCATGATGCATGATCGGTATATTGCTTCATATGCTTCTTTCTAACCCTGACATGCCTACTGGTCTGGATCAGGTTAAATCTGGACTCGCTAGCGAACTGCAAAAAAAGCCTTTTCCTTCTTTCTTTTCTGCATTCTTTATTTCTATTCCCACTAAGAAGTGTTTTTATGGCCATACAGCTATTTAGTCCCATCCCTGTGAGTTCTGTTGTACATGCGAAATGCTCTTCCTTTCACTATTTAACTTCACCAAACATTTAAGTGATTTTAATAATGCATTAGACACTTCTTACCCCAATGTTTAGTGATGTCATTCATTCATTCATTCATTCATTCATTTTCTGAACCGCTTAATCCTAGTAAGGGTCGTCTTCTGATGAGCTTGTTTAAAAATGAGACGCTACTCACTGCATAAGTTGGTGTTAAATTGTTTACAGCTGAGGCATGTTAATCACTGTCATAACTGTATTGTCTTAAGTATCTGCTAATCCAAACAGTGACTTATTTTGGCCAGACAGTGTGTGAGGCAAAATGATTGGCACCCACACAGAAAATATACAAGAAAAACATGCACAAATCAAGCAGAATCAGTGGCATAATAATAAAAATATAACCCTAGAAAAGGAAATGGAGTCCAAAAACCCAAAACAAACCATTGTAAAACAACCCAAAAAGGCTCTTCCTATTTATATCAGTCTGTTCAGAGCATTTCTATTACATTATTATGTAATCTGTTTTAATCAAATAATGTATTTTTATTCAGTTCCATCCTTATGATGAATATAGGGTTTCTGATGAACTGGTCGAGGAACAATACAAAAATAAAATCAAAGCACCCCCGTGGAGGCTTCTCCCATTGCCAGGCATTAAAAGTGCACGCTCCCCATAATTGGAGAAAATGAGTGAACTGATAACACTACGATATGAAGCCCTCAGTGGGTGGATTGCATCCCTAGTGACCAGGCGGACCACTAGGGTCTCTGCGATTGATACGCTATCGGGAGGGAAGTGTTTTGAGAGGTCGGTGGTGTTGCGGCACTTTGGACAAGGCCAAAATTATGCAGGGCTCCAGCTGGGTGGCAGGTCTGATTAAAGGACTAATGTGCTGCCAGTGAAGTGTGAAAAGTTTGTCTCAAGATGAGATTGTGTTGCAAAGGAAACAGATAAGCTACAGAGAAATCTTGTCTTTGCTGTTGTTTTCAAAGCAGAAATTGGGTTTTTTTTTTTTTTGAGTTAAAAGAGCAACATTACAGTTTTTAAATCATAATTACAGAAGACAATGTACAAATACATCTTTACCCAACAACCAGCAAGCAAGAAATGCTACTAGTGTCTATAAAAAAACAAAAAAAAACAAAGCAAACAAGTGATGCTGCCAGAACTATTCCTGGACCAAGTTGTGATATTAACAATAGATTGGACAGATGACTTTGCAGTGGTTATCACGTCCGCCTCACAGCAAGAAGGTCTCTGTGTGGAGTCTGCATGTTCTCCCTGTTTTTGTGTGGGTTTCCTCTGGGTATACCGGTTTCCTCCCACAGTTAAGTGGTTCTAAGTGGTTCTTCCAAATTGCCTGTAGGGGTAAATATGAGTGTAAATGGTCTTGTGTGTGTGTGTGTGTCGGCCCTGCAACGGTCTGGTGAGCCGTTCAGGGTTTACAGTGTTGGCTGAGATAGGTTCCATTCTCCCTGTGACCCCAGTAGGATTAAGCAGTTAGGCAAATGAGTGAGATGATGAATGATGACTTCCCAGTGGTGTTAGTTAAAAAAAAAAAATTCTGATAAAATAACAGGTCTTTCTCCTGGGGAATGTACAGTGTGCAGTGTAGATATAATTTAGGCGAGATTAGGTCGAGATTTCCTTAAATTGAGCTTCTGAAGAAGACACATCCGACTGCATGGAGTGGTATTTACAGGAATCTTGAAGTACTTAAATTGGACTTAAATGGCAATTTCGAGTCTGTCTTACCACTACAGTAAAAGGATCTTGTGGACGTGTGCTGATAGAGCATGCATCATTCTTCCCAACTGGACAGATTCCTTAATTTCCCAGATGTACTGCATGGCATGTGTCCATCGGTGTGGTCCACAGGAGTCAAACACTTTTACTGACTGTACATTATATTCTAAATTATTAAATATTATGTCTTGTTTATATTGTTTTGTACCTATGAATGGCTGCTATAACCATAAAGACAGTCCAGTGCTCATCCCAGGACTTTTATTTACACACTAAACACTCAGCACTGTATGGCGTTAGGGTATAGGGTTGTAGAAGAGGAATACTTCATAAACTCACAATCTGGTGTCACCCAAATTAGGAAGGATTAACTTTCAAGATTCCTTTAGATTCTTCTTCCTTCCGTCGTTTCTGGAAGTTCTTGCCTGTCGCCGACATCTGGTTTGTTCATTTGTTCTGGTTTGTTCGTTTGTTCACCTGGGTTTATGAGTCTGTTTGTCGGTTTGTCTGTGAACCAAACCCTGACTGCAACCATGCATGGATTTTCACCAAACTTGGTAGGGACACTACCCTCCCTGACTCCCAGAGGTGATTTGGTTTTGGAATGCATGGGTCAAAGGTAAAGGTCAGAGCAAGGTCACAAAACTTTGGAGATAGAGCGCTTGTAACTTTAAAACGAGTGTGGATAGACCTGCCGTCTGCCAGACTCTATATGAACTTTCAAATGACAACACAATTTCTTTTGACCTTGAGTGACCTTAAAAGGTCAAACCCCAGCCTTCTAGTAAAACCTTTAAATGAGGGAGATTTGTCACCACACTTTACTTTTGTTTGTTGCTACGTCGCACTGAACTTCCGGCATGACTGGTCTGGGTGTTATTTATCTTTTACATCACAAAAAACCTGCAATTTTAAAAGGAGTGTGTAGAAATTTTTTTAGCCCCATCAACTATAGACTACTACTACAAATACAGTCTAGCTTAATAAAGCATTAGTAACATTAATAATATGTAAAAATTAGAATACATTCAAGTAAAATCATTCATTTATTCATTTGCCAGATCACTTAAGCTTACTAGGGCTGTAGAGAGGCTGGAGCCTATCTCAGCCGATTCTGATCTGTACACCCTGAACAGCTCGCCAGTTCATCACAGGGCCAACACACACAACCATTCACACACTTATACCTCGGGGCAATTTGGAACATCTAATTTGCCTAATGGGCATGTCTTTAGACTATAGGAGAAAACCTGTGTACCTGGAGGAAACCAACACAAGCACAGGAAGAGCAACGTCCTCACCAAGCCTGGGACTTGAACCCAGTACCTTCATTTTGCGAGGTGGATGTGCTAACCGCTACACCACATGCTTCCCAAGTATAATCATGACAACAATGACTTAACTATTACTAATAAAATGTAATGGAAATTATAATTTGTTGGATATGGATTAAAACCTGAGTATAATCATGACCAAAAATATTTTAAGACCAAGTTTCAGTACAAAAACTATATATAGCTTTTAAGAATCCATTGAAGCGATGTGCTTTATGAAAGTCTTCCAGGTCTGTACACAAATGCTTACTTGGCTCCCCTGAGGATGCGCTCAGTACAGTATCGCTTTGTGTTTGACACGCAACTCATCGGTTATTGTTCTCAGCCAGAGTAGTTGAGTCAAACAATTGGAAGTCATAAAAATAACCCATGGCTTGTTTACGAAAATCCTATCCTGCCATTTACTACAGTACGTGACTACATATGCATGTGCACGTGTAAACAGGGGAATATTCATTTATACAGTGGGCCTGTATACACAAAATTATGACGACCTCAGAGGAGCCACCTTCTATTAAACTCATCCAGCAGTATTACGTAACAGGACACAAAAGGTACTGCAGGTTGTGTTTTTACTAGAAGGGATGATTAACCATTAAAAGTGAACATCTCGCAGGATATTCACTTACCTGCTAGCAAGATCGATTTCATGCATCAGTTTTACACTGAGTTCATTCATTCATTAAATTTTTTAAATGATGTTTCATCCAGGGTCATGGCGTGTAATTTGGGGACAGACCCTGAAATAGACACCAGTCTACCTCAATGCACCGTGCCCAAATCTAGGGGCAGTTCCGCATAGCAAGTCCACCATGGTGGGTTTTTTTTTTTTTTTGGAGATGAGAGGAAATCAGAGAACCCAGAGGAAACCCACAAGGGCATGAGGAGAACGTGCAAAACTCCACACAGCCAGTAAATGGCAGGCAGGGTCAAACCCTTAGCTGTTACATAACAAATGAATCAGTTGTACAAAAGGTCTGTTTTAATCAGCAATGTGACATTTGCATTGTTTTAAATCAGTCAGTATTCCATGGAACTGGATTCATGGTTAGAAAATAAACACTTTGGGTCTAATTTGTTAGCTTTGTTGGCAATAATAATAATAATAATAATAATAATCATAATAATAATAATAATAATAATAATAATAATAATAATAATAATAATAATAATAATAAGGGGAGGAATGGTGGTGCAGTGGTTTGCACGTTTGCCTCACAGCAAGAAGGTCCCCAGTTCAATTCCCAGGCTGTGTGGAGTCTGCATGTTCTCCTCATGCTTGCATGGGTTTCCTCTGCGTACTCCGGTTTCCTCCCACAGTCCAAAAACATGCACAGTAGTCCGATTGGCTGTTCTAAATTGCCCCTAGGTGTGAGTGTGAGTGAGAATGGTTTTGTGTATCTTGGCCCTGTGATGGCCTGGCAAGCTGTTCAGGGTGTACCCCGCCTTCGCCCAGAGTCGGCTGAAACAGGCCTCAGCCTTCCTGTTACTCCGGTAGGATTAAGCGGTTTGGAGATTTAATGAATAAACGGATATTAATTACAGGGTGACAGAGACGCTCAGTGGTTTGCACTGTCACCTCACAATTGGCTCTCGGCTCAGATCTTGTGTGGATTTGTGTGGGTTTGTTCTGGGTAGTTCAAAGACATGCTCATTAATTTAATTGTCCATTCCAAATGAACTTTATGTGTATGAATGTGAGTGTGAATAGTTTGTTTGTGTCTGGTTATCCCTACAATAGACTATCTATAGTTTAGGGTGTACCCTGCCTCTCACTTGAAGTCAGCTGGGATTGGTTACAGCTATGGCTGTTTGGATGCCTCACTACCATGTACTATATACACCGAACATTATTTTTAAGCATCTCATGTTTACTGATTGCTGTTTTAATATTCCCCACTTTTCTGGGAAGAATTTTCAGATTTTGTAGTGTGTCAGTGGATATTTGTGTTTATTCAGCCGCAGTAGCATTAGTGAATTCAGATACTGATGTTAGGTGAGGCTTGGGGTGCATTCAGGGCTTTGTGCAGGCCACTCGAGATCTTCCACTCCATCCTTGGTACACTGCTCTTCATGGAACTTGCTTTGGGGGGTATTATCATGCTGGTATATTTTAGACCTCTTAGATTCAGTGAAAAGAAACTGTAACTGTACAGCATATAAAACATCGTTTACAATTCCCACTTTGTAACAAAAGTTTGGTGAAAATGGGACAAAATATTGGGGTGATCATATACTGTAGAATCATTTACAGAAGCATCTTAGTAGTTGAAATTGTTGTGAATATATTTAAATTTTTAAAAATTTTGATATTTGATATAAATTTTATTTAAAGCCAAAAACATATGGAACTAACCATTATTCCAAGTGTGAAGTAGCAAGTCTTGCTTTACCGGCAGATCATTTTCCACATTTGAATTTGTATTTAATTTCATTCCTTCATTCATTCATTTATTCATTTGTTCATTCATTCGCCGAACCGCAAATAGGGTTAATGAGAGGCCAGGTACACCAGTTACCTCACCAATCCATCGTCAGGCTAATACACACAAAACCATTCACACTCACACACAATTTGGTACAGCCAAGTAGCTTAATGTACAAGTTTTGGACTGTTTGAGGAAACCCGAGTACCCGGAGAAAACCCACGCAAACACAAGGGAGGGCTTACAAACTCCATGCACAAATGCCTTCGCCGAGCCCAGTACTCGAATCCAGGACCTTCTTGCTGTAAGTCAGATGTGCTAACCACTACACCACCATGTACAAAAAATCGAAACTTTTAAGGTGGAAATGCCTAAAGTATTTTTACAAACACTGCCCGGCCAAAAAAAAAAAAATCGTTGCACACTTGGGTTACGGTCAGGACTCTGGGGTGCCAATACATATGTGAAAATGATTCCTCGTGCTCCCGGGTTAACCCAGTCCCCATTTTATATCCGTGCCATCAAGGAAGAAAAAGTGCATGGATGTGTCCTGCTCATTCAGAACATTCAGGTCATCAGCTGATTTTTTTTTCTTTTTTCTTTTATTTTATTCCCACATTAATGTTGCTGAGGGGGCAGTGGTGGCCTGGTGGTAGGGTGCTGGATTTCTGATCCCAAGGTCGGGGGTTCAAGCCCCACTATCACTGCTGTCCCCCCAGTGCAGCTAACTGGGTTATCAAATGCTGGCCATGGTGGGAGGCATGTAAAAGAACCATTGCTGATTTTCGTCAAGAGTAGGCTGCATAGCCATCAGCGTGTTTCTGCCCTGTGATGGCCTGGTGAGCTGTCCAGGGTGTACTCTGCCCTCGCCCGGAGTCGGCTGAGATGGGCGCCAGCTTCCCCGCGACCCTAGTTAGGATTAAGCGGTTCAGAAAATGAATGAATGAATGAATGTTGCTGAGCCTCGACCGGACCAACTGGAGCGGCAGTGCCATGGAGATTACATGCTGTGATCAAGGCTTAAGGTGCTCCATAAAAACATTACAGTGTATTAGATGATTAATCCCATACGCATTATATGCATTAATTACTGATGTAATGTGACTTGATGTAATTTTTCTCAGTGTGTTCTCTCTCTTTCTTTCTCTCTCTCTTTTTTCCCCCTGTGCCATGATGCAATGCATTCCTTCAGGAGGTCTCAGGAGAACAGTGTCCTCGTGCTATCCTGCGCACTCGGGAGGACCAGCGGCAGCTCCGGCGCCTGTCGGGGTTGGGCACTTCTTTTTGTTCATCCTCCTCGTCGGCGGAGAATTTTAGTAAAGCGTCAGGACTTGGAAAGGTCGGGGAAGATTTCAGAGATAGCGGTCTTCCGGTGCGTGTCCGTTTGGAGCCTCGTCGCACAGGATAAAAGGGTCGGGCATGGAGGAGGGATGAGGAGTTTGGAGCGCATTTTACGCAGCAGGTTCACCAGCTGTACAGAACCCATGGCCATGTCTGCGGTCACAGTTACTGTCTTCTTCTGCATTTTTTCGAGAGGTAAGAACCATGCTTTATATTTCTCTTTACAAAAAAAAAAAAGGTTACATATATTAGAACTGAAATGCCACGTGCGTCTTATGTTTTAACTATCATTTTATATATTAGAATTTGAGTAAAGCCATGAATTTACATGTTATTATACATTTATTATATGCATTCAATGCTCTGCATCATTTTCTCCAAATTTGCAAACACTGTCAAGGATAGCTACATTATTATTATTATTATTATTATTATTATTATTATTATGTTGTTGTTGTTGTTGTTACTGTTGTTGCTGCTGTTTTTTGTAATAATAATGATAAGCATTCATATTTCCCTATGCAATAATTATATTTATTATTGTTGTTGTTGTTATTATTATTTGTTGTTGTTGTTTTAATTATTGTTGCTGTTGTTAATAATAATCATAATAATAATCCATATATCCATATACAATAAAAATCATAATTCTATTTAATAATTGTATAAGTATTATTATTAGTAGTAGTAGAAGTAGTAAAATGCAAAAAACAGCAATACTGTATGGCTCATCAAAAGATAAGTAATTAGCATAATAAAATATTGTTACAATTATCATCAACTGATTTCCATGCATTTATAATATAATAAAAGAAACAAAAAATATAATTAGGGTGGCACGGTGGCGTAGTGGTTAGCACGTCCGCCTCACAGCAAGAAGGTCCTGGGTTCGAGTCCCAGCTCAGGCGTTTCTGTGTGGAGTTCTCCCTGTGCTTGCGTGGGTTTCCTCCGGGTATTCCGGTTTCCTCCCACAGTCCAAAAACATGCACAGTAGGCTAATTGGCTGTTCCAAATCAGCCCTAGGTGTGAGTGTGAGTGTGAATGGTTGTGTGACTGTTGGCCCTGCGATGGCCGGGTGAGCTGTCCAGGGTGTACCCCGTCCTTGCCCAGAGTCGGCTGAGATGGGCACTAGCCTCCCCGCAACCCTAATTAGGATTAAGCGGTTCAGAAAATGAATGAATGAATAAGAAAAATAAAATTCAGGGTTTATGAGTTTGACTGTAGGAAGAAATCGTGACAAACAAAGGAAGCCATTTACTACAAATGGCCATTATAAAGGAAATCCTTGTGTACAAATAGCAGTTAACTTCTTTTCAAGCCATCTGTCATAATAATACAGAACGAAATATAATCTTATCGTATCGTCCCTCACATGCACTTTCTTTTATCTCTTTCTGTAGAATCTGTTTTTTTTTTCACTTTTTGATCAAAAATCTGTGTTTTTGTTGTTGTTGTTGTTGTTGTTGTTGTTGTTGTTTCATTTCTACTGTAAGCTTTGATCAAAAGTGTATCACGATTTCCCAGGTGGTCGCTAATAAATGTTTCTTTGAACAGTTGCTACAGCGGAAAAGGCCAAAGTGGATCTCATCTTCACGAATCAAGATGTTCTGGTAGGAGCCACGGAGAATTTGTTTTGTAAAGGTTAGTGAGTACTTGCATTGTTTGCCAACCGCATGTTGAGATAAGATGTTGAGTAAACTTACCTGGGAATAAAAGGCTTTAGACACTTTATCAACTGTCCGGATCTGGCATCTTAATCATCAACATAACAAATGATCTTTATTTTAGCAACATCCTCCTGAATCCACAGGACCTTGATGTAGTTCACAATCTTTTGACGTCTAGTCTATGGTATTAAGTCAGATATTGTAAAAGGCTGTGTTATAGGAAAATAATGAGTGACAACAATGGACAGAATTAGAAATGAATATGTTAGAGGGAGTGATTGGGGATAAATCGAGGGAAGCCAGATTGAGATGGTTTCGACATGTGCAAAAAGGGAATGAAGGGTATATTGGTAGAAGAATATTAAGGATGGAACTCCCTGGTGGGAGAAGAGGAGGGCCGAAGAGGAGATTTACGGATGTGGTGAGGGAGGATATGCAGAGAGGGATGCAGAGGACAGAGCGAGTTAGAGAAGGATTATTCCATTGTGCATGGTGACCACGAATAGAAGCAGCTGAAAGAAGAAGAAGAACACAAGGGTGGGATGTGGGCTAACTTAAAGTTACATATGACTACATACTATGTCAACTAAATGGGGTGTATTTTAAAGGTGTTATTTGGCAACAGTGTGAAACTTGTTTAAAAGTATTAGACAGAATTTCCTGAATCAAACAGCGAGGTGAAAAAATCTGATCGGAATCGGAAAATGTCTTAAAGGATCAGCTCACAGCCCCCAAATCAAAATAATTTGAGTTAAAAATTTGAGTTAAACATGAAACATTTCCAATTTCTTTGGGTCCACTGTTCACATCATATGACCTTCTGGCTTAACATGTAATATCTTACAACAATTCCCATCCAAATCAGTAGCAATGCTGTTAATCAATGCTGTTTGATTAACATAACATCTATTTTATCTTTAGCTAATAAACGTGCAGAATTCGAATGGCAGAAGAATGGAGAAGAGATTGATGAGAATATAGAAACCGATGGCGAAATCAGTACTCTGACCTTGAAGAATGTCAAGCTGAGAGACAGTGGAAAGTACACGTGCATTTCTGATTTTGATGGTGAAATCGTCGAAAAATCCGACTACATATATGTCTATGGTAAACATCTTATAATTTTTTTTATCTATAAATCAATTTTACATGAATACACTTAATGAACTAACAGTGTAAGCAAATCATATTTGATTACAATGTTTGATACCAGTAATCATAGGTATGGTATATATGGTATATATGGTATATATGAATGTATTAGCTTGCTTAATTCATATCATTTATTGTATTAAAGAGTTAAATATCCACCACCCATCACATAAAGTAAAGATAAGATAAAGATGGAGGTGCTCATGTTTGTTCCCACTTTGTAGCACAGACATGATAAATGGGAAATAATGTAATTTCCAAGTTCCAATTTCCCACTTCTGAGATACATTAAACTTGGTATTATTTCCTCTTCAATTATTCATAACAGGATAAAGTGATACACAACGTCTTATATCCCCTCACAAATCTTATGACATACTTTCCTTATAACAATACTCTATAAAAGAATTTTACAATGCACATAAAGTCCACGTAAAGATAATTTCCAAATGACATGCTACTCAATATTCGCTTTTTCATCATGTCTCCTTTTTAGAGAAACCAAACTTTGGTTCAACTCCGACGTACCATGAGTTTTTGGTGAATGACACGGTGCAGGTTCCATGCCGTGTCACTGGGAAGCCTGAAGTGGAGACCAACTGGTATTGGAATGGTCTACGTGTATTAAATAACGGTAGGACCCACAGAACATGGTTTTGATGTGTTGCCAGATTGTATGAAAACAAGTGTGGGTGAAGGATAGTCAGTTTTTTTTAATGTGGGTCATAATAATTGGTTGAATGTAAAATTCGTTTAGTTATTAATTTAGTGTAAACCAGTGTTTGTGAGGTAGTGTAGTGAACAGCGGGTATGTATTTAATTTAAGAAAATACATCTCAACAAAGTTTTGTAGACCCATGATATACACACTCAGAGTTTAGGTTTGTTTCTGAAAAATAAAGAGATATTAGACTCATGTAGTTTTATGCTGTAACACTTTCATACAAAACAGTATAATATTTATATCTCTTTGCTCTTCTTTCTGCAGACACAACTAATCTCCGCGTGCTATCAGATAAGTCACTGCTGATTAAAAACATTCAGAGGGAAAATCACGGAACCTACATCTGCGAGGGAAAAATTAAAGGACGGCCCAAATGGGAGACTCTGAACATCTCTGTTGTTGTCAACGGTAGGGCATGAGAAAGTGCACAGGTGGAAATTCACTTAAATGTTAAATGCTGGGTTAAACAAAATTAGATTTAAATATCTGAGTGTTAATACAGAATGATCCTTCTTGGTTCCTCTAGTTCCACCAACTGTCATAGTTCGACCTGAGAGGACAAAGGTTCTGGCTGGACCAGAGAGGAGTGTCACTTTAACCTGCTTGGTTACGGGAGCACCTCATCCACATATCACCTGGATAACGTAAGTACACTAAGTTATGAGTATAATACGCACACAAGCACGAGTAGAACATGCAAACTCTGCACAAAAAACCCCTGAACCCAGGAATCAAACCCAGGCCTTCTTAGTGTGCTACAGACCTGCTAAACACTTCACCACCGTGCCACCCACTAGTATATTATTATTATTATTATTATTATTATTATTATTATTATTATTATTATCATTATTATTATTATTATTTCTATTCATTCATTCATCTCAGCCGACTCTGTGCAAAGGCAGAGTACACCCCGAACAGTTCGCCAGGCCATCGCAACACACACACTCACTCACACACACACACACACACACACACACACACACACACACACTCACACACACACACACACACACACACACACACACACACACAAAACCATTCACACTCACCTGGGGCGATTTGGATCAGCCAGTTAGCCCAGTGTTGTGAGGCAGACATGCTAACCACTGCACCAACGTGCCACCCCTTTTATTATTATTATTATTATTATTATCATCATCATCATCATCATTATTATTATATCACTGATGTAAACAATATTTTTATTCTTGACCCCTTTTCAGGCCTAATACATCAGATTCCTCACGCTACATATACAACTCGGACAAGAGTGAGCTCATCATTCCAGGTGTTGCAAGAAGTGATTTTGGAAGTTACATTTGTACTGCTGTCAATAAAATTGGAAACAGCAGTGCAACACTCACTCTAGATGTCACAGGTAAAAAGATACTTCAGGTGTCATGTACCACCACTGTCTGAACTTATATTTCACAAAAAAAAAAGTCAAGGACACTTCTGACTAATTTCTACTATACCTGTTTGCAATTACACTATATAGGCAAAGGTATGTGGACACCTGAGTACAATAATCGTTTGTTTTCAGTGGAGCTAAGAAGTCCAAACCTGTTCTCTAATGTCAATATTCCTGTGTGTGTGTTTTTTGTACATCATGTTAACTTTGATTTGGTTGTTGCTGTCTTCAGAACTTCCATCTGTAATCCTGAGCCAAAATGAGATGGTCTTGAAGCTAGGAGACTCAGCATGTGTCTCGTGCAATGCCACTGGACATCCTACACCCACCATTAAGTGGCTGAACAAGAGCAAGAAAAGCATGGTATGGTAATGGGCTTTAGGTTATTAGCTTATATATTACACTCGGACTGTGCAGCATTTTGAAAGCAAGTGATTAAATAGTATTTTACGAGTAAATACAGGGCTATTAGAAATGGTCATAGTATTTTACCATAATTTTAGTCCTTTCCTTTTTTGTTGGCTAGCATCACTTATAACTGACAGAGAACAAAACGTATGCTCTTTCATTTTTGACCATCATATCAAACTATGTGATGTTAATAAAGAGCATCTGGCAGGTTGTTTTGGAAAAAAGCAACAGCGCCCCCAGTGGCTAAAAGGAAAATAAATTAAATGGTATGAAGAAGTGCGACTAGGGCTGATTTCTTTCTAGACTAGACTGTAGGCCACTGACAGTCACAAGATTACAAAGGATGAAATGACTCATAGATTTTACAAATATGTAAAAAAATATTTTCTCACCAAGGAGTCTTTCACAATATAGTACTGGCTGAATGTCTTTGTTGTGATAAAATTAGTTTTCGTGTTTTTCTTGTTTGTTCTTATATCCCATTCTGTGTGTGCTTTTATAATGAAGGATTCTAGCGGTCGGCTGAGAGCTGTAGGATCGCAGCTTCAGATTCAAAATGTGGTCCCTTCTGATGGTGGCGTGTATTCCTGCGAAGCCACCAACGAGGAAGGCAGCAATACACAGGACTTCAATCTAATAAGTAAGAGCAAGCAAAATCGTTCTGACTTTCCCACACACAATATATTAGTGTTTCTTATGTAAAGAAGTCCTGTTTAGCTCAAATTCTGGCCATAGGACTGTGTTCTATCTGTCTTTACTCTGTAAATATAATATTACAGTATTTAGGTTGGGGGGGGGTGTTCTCATTTATAACATTATTAATTTTTCTGTCTCTCATTTGTTCTTGCCTTTCAGCATCTCCAGAAGTACCAACCTTGTTTAATGTGTTACCTGGACCCTCAGCATTCTATATCACCCTGAAAAAACCTCTCCTGGATGGGGGTTCTCCAATTACTCATTACACCATACAGTGGAGAAAAGAATCGACGGATGAATGGAATAAGTCTGAAATCCCTTTTGATGGTAATTAAAAGAAATTAAATAAAATTTTATATAACATCATAGCATTTTCAGTTTCGATAGATAGATGAATGGATGGACGGAGGGACAGATAGACAGACAGACAGAAAGACAGACAGATAGATCAGATAGATAGATAAAAGGCGACAAAAATAGAAATACATATATACATATAAACATCCTTACATAAGCAATAGAAATATAGAAATATTAAAATATAAAAATAAAACACTGAAGACACCGAGGTAATATAAGTATAGGAGGCAGTGGTCCATAACAAATTTCAAGATGAAATTCAGTAGTGAGTAGTAATCAATCAATCAGTACAGTATAATAAGTAACCTAAACTATATTATAAGTAATATAAACCTTTAAGTAAGTAATATATACCTGTTGTTTATGCCTTTGGGCTGCAGGAAATTAAGGGAATAGAAGAGCCTGGGACAGGTCTTCCCAGTAGCGTTTCCAAAGATATACTGTATGAATGAGAAGACTTTTTCATTATAGTACATTATAAACATAATGCTTCATGAATACTCCTAATGAATTATAAATGGTTTAATTTAGCATTCAGATTTATCATATATATATATATATATAAGCTCTGATAATTAATTGTACATTTGAGGTCTAAGGTCTGAGAAAGGGCTATTTTTGATTTTCTTCTTCTTAATATTATTTTTAATCCATATAGGTGCACTGAATGTCACATCTCTGGATTCCTACACTGAATACTTTGTCAGCTTTGCTGCTAAAAACAAGCATTTTCTTGGAGGCTTTTCTGCTGAAAAGAAAATCCGCACCCTGGACAAACGTAAGTACCAACAGCACTCCATTAGCAATTTCTTCCAATTCTGGCTTTCCTGCTAACATTTGGCCTTTGCAGAAAAATAATTGCTAGAGTACTTTTAGGATAAAGATTCACTGGAGTCTTTGTATAGATAAGGCAGTGATGCCCAATCCAGCTCCTGGAGCTAATCATGCCCACCTGACCATCTAATCATCTAATCAAGGCTTAAGACTTTGAAATGAAGACTAAAGACCTGATTAAATCTGTCACATGGGACACAAGTTGGGTTGGAGATAAAGTCCTCAGGAAGGTAGATCTCCAGGAGCAGGATTGGGCACCCCTGAGTTAAGGGTTCTTAGCTTGGTAGGGTTACAGTTCCAAAAACAGAAACACTCTGTTGGACATTTAGACATAGAATATTTAAGAATCTTCCCAGAGGGACAAAAAATATTGGGTGTAAATCATGTGACTGTCACTGATAGGCTGAACAGAAGCTACACTCTGGGCTAGAAAGAAATCAGCCCCAGTCACACTTCTTCATACCATTGTTTTAATTATGATCTTCTGATTTTTTCTTTTCTTCTAATGGCCTTTATTGGTGCTGTTACATTTGGCACACAAAAATCCAAAACAATTCAACTTACACTATTTGTTAACAGCATATAGTCAACAACTTCTAGATCCAGAGTTATCCACAGAACAAGAGAATAATCCAGAGTAATTTTTTTTGTGTGGAGCAATTTCCATTTCATTTTGCTACATTTCCCCTTTCCTCCCTTTTTCGCCCACACATTTTATTTTGAGCTTTAAAAAAAAAAAAAAATCATGTCATGCTTTATATTCATTCCATAAACCCATTTCTCATTGTTACATTCTTGTGTTTCTACCTCTAACCGATTCCTGACATGACTCCTATCTGACATCACGCTCCGTCTGATTATCTTTCACCATCCCTGCCATCATGACTTGTATGTGATGATGTCATCACCATTGCTTATTGCTCTTATTATAGTGGGTGAGTCCATTGTGAAATAAAACAGACCTATTAGGCACTGTGTATTTGATAGTTAATGCATGTGCCTTCATACATATAATGTATAATGTATTTTCACAAATTTAATAGATAAAAGTGTGTAATCTGTATCAGTGAAGCCATACATAACAGAGGGGATAGTATATTATTATTATTATTATTATTATTATTATTATTATTATTATTATTATTATTATTATTAATTGTTTATATTTGTTTTTTGACTTTCCAATTCTGTTCCTCTGTGTAGGGAAGCCAGACAAGCCTAACCTGTCTGTAAATGACAGCAAGTTTGAGAAAAACTCCTATTTAATTTCAGTCAAGCAGTTCGATGATGGAGGGTCTCCCATTACACATTATGTTGTGCGATACCGATTGGTTAGTATGGTGAACTAAATTATATTCAATTTTGTTTTGAAGATTTAATGATGTATTATAAAAGGAGTCAAGTGTTAAAACTTTAAAGCTTTGAAATAGGCAAAAATAAAGTTTTAAAATGTGTGTGTGTGTGTTTGTTTGATTGTTTGTTTGTTTGTTTATTTACTTTGGCTGAGGTTTTCTATTCACTGGCATTTGTGAGTTTGTCTGTGAACAACATCCCAACCACACCTATGTATGAATTCTCGCCAAACTTAGTGGCAACATTACCCTACCTGACTCGCGGAGCTGTTTTGATTTTAGAATGTCTTGGTCAAAGGTGAAGGTCAGAGTAAGGTCACTTGTATTGGGATAAATTCTTTAAAAGGTCAAAACGAGTGCTGGTAGACATGCGGCTACTATGGAACACTAATAGGAAACCGTATATGGACTTTTAAATCAGACAATCACCTTTGACCTTGAGTGATCTAGAACATCTTGTTAAACTTTCAAATGAAAGAGTTTTTTTGTCCTGCAAATTTAGTCACGTCCACGTAATATAATACATATTGTAAGTCGGGCACATGGGTAATTAAAACCAGTTCATATATAGGGTCTACTGCTACATTAGCAATGCTGCTTGGCGGAATTACCTTGCCCTCTATGAACATCTTTCTATTTTTAATTTTGAGTTTTGGAGTTTTTGGTGACAGGAAATTGTTGAAAAGGCTATTTATAAACGTTCCACAGCATTAAATATTATTTAAACTCTTTTAAAAAGTATGCAGTAGTTGTATTTTATTAATAAAAATAAAAATGGTTCTCAAATTGCTCAGGTATATATTTTAGTAAAAGCAGCCGTCCTTGTCAGGTTCCTTACTTAGACTCATGAACGTAAAAATCTCAATTTCTAATTTTTTTTTACATTTTTTTTCCCAACAGAACAAGGAGGGTGAGCCCTGGAGAGAAAAGGAAGCAGATGCAAACTCCAGTACCATTCAACTCCAGAATCTAGAGTATGAATCAGAATATCAGGCTGAAATCATTGGTGTTAACATGAATGGCTTGTCCAAGCCAGCTCCAATCTACTTCTCCACCCCACAAGGTAAGGTTCATCACAGCACAATCCTGAACATCTCTTTACGGTTAAATCATTAACTCTTACACTGCGTTCATACCTGTAGTGTTTTGGTATTTGATTGAGATTCTAAACCATATTGTACAGTACACTGTATATGATCTATTACAAAATGAATATTTTGTTAGGATTTTTTCATATATTTGTATAGTTGTGCTCAAATTTCAAACAAAACCTACTGATTTTCTGACTTTTGGACTGAATCAGAAGCAATGATAGCCATTATGGGTTAAAAATTCTGCGGTAGCACTGTGAATACTGCAGGCTGTTTCAGGCGATGTGCCTGAATAGTACCACCAAACCCACATTGCTTCCATTCCCATCTTCATAGAAATCTTACTTTAAATTGAATGTTGCTGCTGCTGGATGAAAACAGTCTTGTCATGTGATCATGTGACTCCTGCTGTTTACATTTTCTGGCAATAGATGTAAAGAATTTGCTGCTGATGATGATGATGATGATGGTGGTGCCCATGTGTTCATCTTCCTGTGTTTTTATTGACTTGCTTGCAGCTCAGCACAGCCTGGGGAAAGGTGGTGTAGTGGCCATCGTGTTGGTCATCTTTCTGTTGCTGTTGGTGGGAGTTGATGCTCTATGTTGCTATACAAATCACTGTGGCGTAATCAACTTTGTGGCCCGAAAACTGTTTGGTCCAAACATGTCTGAATCGAAAAGCGTGGAGGATGGTGTCTTTAACAACATTGCTGTGTAAGTGACCTTTCCCTTTCATTGTCTTTTAGTTCAGAAAGAACTGTGTGCAGTTTCGTAGGAAATCATTCGTAGGAAGATTTAGAATATAAATGTCTACTGATTGGCTTACTGAAATTTTATGTATGTGGCCCCTTCATATTAATGATGTAATTAACAGTTATTCTCCGAAGGCCAGTAATAATAAATACTGAGTAAAGAGTTTAGCATCATCCACCAAACCTAAGGCAAATAATTGTTTTAGTATACACTACATGCAAACATAAAAAAAGCAAACTAAAATTAGATGGGGTGGGGTTGGGGGTTGTACATACCTTAAACATAGCAGGCACATATGGTTGGCAAGTGCTGTGTAACAGTGTGTATTTAAGATCATTTAGAACTCTACTATATACTACATGAAACAAAAGAAAGGCTAAAATTACATTTTTATGATTGTTTCTTCCATGACAAAGTGTAAAATCAACTATTGTGGTTCAAGCATTATCCACTCGGGATAATGTCTTATATATCAGACATAGGAAGCCAATCAAATAATTCCTGTGTAGTATATACTATTTTCCGTTCATATGACATTTGACAAGGATATCATACATATTCCTGAGAAAGGATTATTGGGTATGGTCCTGCCATCACTAAATTCCCAGCTTTGTGTGTTTTTGTCCTTTTATCCAGGACCATGAATGGGCTTGAGAAACCAAGGGGTAGCATCCCAAAACTACAGTTACAAAACAAGACGGGAAATGGAACGCAGTCTGATGTCACGTGTGACAAAGCGCCGCTCACCAAGTTTGAGTAGGTGACCATTGCAGATTTACACACACATATAAGTACATACCCACACAATTACTCAGGGTGTTCGGGCCTGTGTGAGAAGTGGGAACTCCTTTCCCCTTTTGGATGCTTTTCTTTAAGTATATCAGTTTTCTTTTTATTAAACTGGGAGAAGTAAAATAATGAATAAATGAATACATGTTTATATGCAGAATGAGCTGTTAAAATTATCTCGAAACGACAACTTTAGCCTGATTACAAACACCTTTTGAATTAATTAACTACCTTTAAATGAATTAAATCTCAGTATCATTGTTACATTTGGAATTCGAGTCATAGTTACCAGATTACTCAGCACACAGTTTGCGATGTCACTAAACACCAAAAAACTTAAAACTTATTAATATTTATGTAACAGAATTATTTGCTATTGTATTTGTTTATATGCTATTAAACAGGTGTTCATAGGCATTTCAAATCTTTAGATTATAACCATCATAAATTTACTATAGAAAAAGAAAATACAGTGTGTAAGTATTAGATTTCTATGTGAACAAGAGCCCTCATAGAGCGCAAACCTCCACCCAGCCCAGCGATCCCCCAAATGAACCAAAATGTAAAAAATCTCACAATGTTTTTTGACAGAATTTGATTCAGATCATCTCCGAAATTACCTCTGGTGAAAATTTCTTGAAAAAACACAATTTTTACTTATTTTTTATTTTTTGCAAATAAATAAATAAATAGAAAAAACACAGCACTCCCTGCTGGAGCTGCTCTAGCACCACTCTTCCCAAAAAATCAAATGCTCTCAGAATATTAAAGAATCATAAAATAAAGTCATGGATCCAGAATTGAATCTGAATCATCTTTAAAATTTAATTGATTCTTTCTTGTCCAACGCCTCGCCTCTGGTAGAAATATTATGAAAATCTGTACATTTCTTTTTTGTGAAATCTTGCTAACATACAAACAAACAAATCAAGTGTAAAACGTAAACTTTTTGGCTATGCTAATAAATACAATGCATTCTCTCTCTTTAGGAAAGCACCAGCCAAGGCCGATCATGCCAATGAAGAGAGACTGTAAATGGACAAAATTAAAGAAAGAATGACTTCAGGAATGCAGCTTTCTGTCCAACTGGTTCATGATGCAGCTAAAGACAATAACAACCAAAAACTGTACTAAAGTGTGTGGGGTTTTCTCTTTCTTTCTTTCTTTCTTTCTTTTTTTTTTTTTTTTGTAAAATGCATTTTAAGATACATACTTTGTTGTATTTAATGGTATGTGACTGTTGAGGATAGCATTAATAAGAGAACTGAAAATTTACCTTTTGATACATTTTTTGATTTAAAAAAAAAAAAAAAAAAAAAACAGCAGCTAACTGTATACAATCCCAGCATCAAACACATTTTCTGTGATAATTTTTACTATATGGGTTATGCACTTTCAGCATGCTGCAATGTCTTGCGCAGTTATTATGGGAGGATATTATTTCACACTGATGAATGCATTATAATCACTAATTTATTGAATATAATTTGTTGACAGCAATATCAAGAATGAATGTTATATGACGGTTATGATTATCATTTGATCTTTTTCTGCATGAATTAAATTGCCTATGTATAAATCTAACAAACAATTTGCTTACAGTACATGCATATATGTCATTTTGTATGATATAGTTGTAGACAGTGTTGTATATTTTTGTAAATATGTTTAATTTTACATACTGTAATATAGGTTTTTTAAAATTGCCCTCCGTGTGGTTTATTGTTTATACGAAATCCATTAAGTAATCCATTAAAAAAATGCATGTCATATACTCCTTCCAGAAATAGAATCTGGCACGCCAATAGAAAAATGCAACACCTAAAGAAATGAAAAATTCCAAGTGTGATATATAGATTAATCTCTGAAACTGGTACCATAACGTGTGACATTGAGGTTAAAAATTCACAGTCCCCATTTTTAATGTAGTCGATGTTTTATCCCGTGACATTTACTATAAAGTCATGATCTATTGTTACAAAGACAGTGAGAGAACTACTTCATGCACATAACTGCACTTTTATTAATAACCAACAGGAATAAATAGGAAGTTCATCCCATTTGTTTTTGGTGAATAAATTCTCGCTCAACTACGTGTGAAATAAATCCACTTCAGGAGGAACTCAATTGTACAGTGAACATCGTAACATGGAACCTCAACCCTCACAGGAAAAATGGGTCGGTTCCGTATGTAACTAGTGTGGACACCACTGGTTACACGCGGAACCGTAAACTGATGTGCGATTCTCAGTCCACAAAGTAAGAAAAACAGGAATTTCTACTTTGTATATAAATTTTATTGCATGATCTTTATTGCATGTCCTACTGTTTGCTATTTGAATTGATACTTAGACGATAGCATGGCATGAAACATAAGGAACAAAAAAAACCCTCACAATTTTCCCCACACATCGTAATCAATTCTATGGAAAATTTTCTTTTTTTTCGCTGTATGAATCCAAATGACTTTGTCTGACATGTTGTATGTGTCCATGTGGTATGTTTTGGGCAGGGATTACTCTTTTAATTCTTTATAGTTTTTAGAAAAAATTAGGTCCATGGGGCAGTGGTGGCCTGGGACGGGGTAGGATGCTGGATTACTAATCTTAAGGTCTGGGGTTCAAGCCTACTGTCACCAAGTCACTGACACCCCCCCCCCCCTTCCCAATGCGGCTAACTGGGTTATCAGAGGCCAGCCATGTCTCTCGATGTCTGTGGGGAGGGGCATGTAAAAGAACCGTTGCTGTTGTTTGGAATGAGTAGGCCATTGGGTTGCCATCAGTGTGTTTCCGCCCTGCAGTGGCCTGGTAAGCTGTCCAGGATGTACTCTCCCAGAGTCGGCTGTGATGGGCGCCAGCCTCCCCGTGACAATAATTAGGATTAAGCACTTCGGAAAATGAATAAATCTGAATTATTTAAATTTGACCCAGTTTCAGAGGATGTGAATATGCTAATTACACTCTTGTTCACATTTGTGACCCATCACAACAAAAAATGAGTCTGAACCTTTTTTTAAACAATACACATAACTGCATCCCCTCTTCCCCCAAGTGCCATTATCACAGAATGTGACTACTTGTGCGACACTGTGACAAAGAGATGGATTTATGGCAGATCAGAATTCATGTATACTCTCCCCTAAAAACTGTGATTTTAAACAGCACTTACAAAAAAAATTTTTTTTTGGTTTTTGTTATTTGAGGGTGTTTATGTCATGCATATTTAAACCTCACAGAACTAAACTAGCACTTTAATTTGTGTGCACGGTGCCCATAGTTTATTTAACAAGCTCATAAAGCCATGACATGTTTACCTTATAAGCTGGAGCTTTTTCCTTTTGGGCCTTTCCTGTTACATAGTTAAACAAGCAACCTATTTTTGCTTCTGTGGAATACATTCATATCTTCCGATTATTCTTTTTGCTTGTTTATTTGTTTGTCTGAGGGTTTTTTGCTTGATTGTTAGGTTTTTTTTTTAGCAAATTCATGCAAAGAGTTATGTTCATGACATTTCTACCACAGATTTTGTCTGATTTTAGAGATAATCCAGGTCCAGTTCTGGATCTAGGATGTTTATTAAATGATATTTATCAGTGTGAGATTGTATAATTTTTTTTTGTAAATGTGGTATTACAGGGGGACCTGCAGGGGTGATTTGTACTTTCTTACTTTTTTCCTTTTTTTTTCTTTTTTTTTTTTTAATAATTTAATGTTGTGCTTCTCATTCACTCCAGCATCAGCAATGACATCTGAAGTGACAAAATGTTCATTGTAATGTATATTGTTAGCATAGCCTAGTGGAATTTCTCAATGAAAAAAAAAATCTCAATTATAATAAGTAATAATGACAAAATATTCATGTCATGTCTCTCATTAATTCATGTCATGTCATGTCCAAGAATTTCATTTTCCAAGAATTTCATTGCTGGTAGTGATGTTTCACTGTTACCTGTGTATGACAAATAAACTTGAAACTTGAAACTTGAAACTTTTTAAAATGTTAGGTTCAGACATACTGTACTGGATAAATGTATAAAATTGTCTTTATTCAGGAAAACTATCAGCAATATAATTTGATATTCTTTGAAGGAAAATGGGTTATGATACTTATGAAAACTAAAATATAAATTTTTGCTAGATTTTGCTATAGAAATGTACAGTGACACTATGGTTTAGTTGTGCAGTTATTTTTATTAATTGAAATCTTGCATTCAATACTAAGAAAATATATAAATTAACAGGTTAGATTAGGTTGATTAATTAGATTAAATGGTAAATTAATTTATCACATCAGCCAAAACAATTGCCCAGCTGTTATATCTGTATAAGTTTGATTAAAAATAGATGAAACATACGCATCAATATAATTTTATTTTTTCAAGCGGAATGAATGACATAAGTCCCTGTCTCCCTCCTCTTGATTTTTTGACCAGCTCTGTAACACAGCAATCAAATTAGGAATATTCATGAGCTATAAATCTCAAGTAATACAGTATGTTTTACATGCTTCTTGCTTTTCATACCATTTAGGATTCAGGAACATGCTGATGAATATCTGATGAATCTGTTCACAGAAAAAGACAAAGCAGAATGGAAAATCAAAACTGTATCTTAAAAAAAATTCTAATATTTTTTTATTATTATTATTATTTTGCCAGTGGAACTTGTATGAACTTTAAATACATGTTTTATAGCCAGAGGCATTGCTAGAAAATGAAAGAATGCTATTGGGCCCCACCCCCCAGCAAAAATCACCCAGTAACCTAGAAAACCCACACATAATGCCCTATTACCTATGAAAAATAAAATAAAATTTAATTTAAAAACACTCTTAGAAAAAAATATTTATAGTAACCTTGTTTTTATGTGTCTCAACCTAGAGATCCCAAAATCAAATCATCTCTGGGACTCAAGGAGGGCAGTGTCAATAGTAAGTTTGGTGAAAATCTGTATATGGGTGTGGTTAGAATTTTGTTCATAGGCAAACTAACAAACATCTGTTAATATAATTCTTAATTATCGGTTGATTTGAAAAATGTGCAAAAAAATAAATCATAACAAGTGACAATACCCTCCTCACACAAAATGAGACTAAATGTTATCTAGTAAAAAAAAAAAACCTATGTCAACATGTTCATGAGATGTTCAAAGCTTGGGATTTAATTTATAACCTAACCCTGCTTTACACTTCTCCCCAACTTTATCCCTGACCTGTCTGGTGTGTTTCTTGAGCTTCATGATGCTGTTTGTTCACTAATGTTCTCTAACAAACCTCTGAGGCATTCACAGAACAGTAACGTCTGAAGGCAGTTGGTTGCACTGGATTCTATGTAGGGGTATCAGAGTAAAGGGGGCTGAATGTAAATGCACACCGCCCTTTTCAGATACCATGTATTATTTTCCTCCCACTTCACAATTAAGCGCCACTTTATGCTGGCTTGTCACAAAAAATCCCAATGAAATACATTTATGTTTGTGCTTGTAACGTGACAAAATATGGAAAGGTTCAAGGGGTATGAGTACTTTTGCAAGCCACTATATAATATATTATAGCCTTCGGACATTCACTGAGCTCTTCATAATAGTTGAATCATACATGTAATATCATCTTTGGTTTTATAAAGTTACTCTCCTGATTGTTTCTGTTAACTGACACAATATTAATGTTGGCTGGTTAGCTAACTATACAAATGTGATGGATATCAAAGTATTCTATATTTCATGGACTATATAAACCTTCCTTTGGAAATAAACTGATTGATTAACATAGCATAGACCAGTATTTACTTACCGCAGTTGGTAATCTGCTTCCATTGCGGTGACACATCAGTTTTCTTCAACTTGCAAGTGTTTGCATAAGCAGTCATGAGCTTGCAGTAGGCATTGTGCTTTCCATCCGTGAGACATGCATAAAAGAGACAGCTGTATGTTAAATGTCCATATACAACTGTATTGTTGCAGTTAGCAAATGGCCCAGTTTTGTCTTCCAGCAAGCCACAGAACTTCGGGCTGCTATACAAGAGTTTCTTCTCTTCAGCGCATGGAGGGAAGTGCCAGCAATTAGCATCATTGTCAGGAACGCTCCATGACTTCCCCCACTCTGTGTTGTCTTTGGCAGCAACGCCTTCCGGCGTGACAAAGTCATCATCAGGGTTGTCGTTATAGGTTCCGCACATGCCTACGAGGTTACCGTAGTAATTACTGGATACTGTTACCTTGATGATCTGACCCCAGTCAAAAATTACCTCCAAACCAAAGTCTGTCTCCAGAATTCCCTTTGGTCCTGACTGAGATATTGTTATACGATCAGAGTTCAGACTCACGGGCAGCGCAGATTCTACACCGTCAATCTAGGCAGCACACAGAGTCATATCATCATACAGTATATTCATATTGCATTAATGATTGGTGCAGTTTAGTAAATATGGTACTTTTGTTCATTCAGTACACCTTCGAATGCCTGATAATATTTAAATTTACATTTATGGTAATTGGTAGCTGCCCTTATCCAGAGCAACTTACATTTTTACATACATGTGAGCATTTCAGGGTTTAGGGCCTTGCTTAAGGTGGTAATAGGGATTGGATCAGTAACCCAGAGCCTTAACCACTGAGCCACATATCCTACATAACAGAAGGCAGGTGTGTCAAGGATTCCACAATATTACGAACTATATTTATAGCAGTTGGCAGAAACCCTTATCCAGAGTGACTTACATTTTTATCTCTTTAGTACAAATGAGCATTTGAGGGTTAAGGGCCTTGCTCAAGGGCCCAAGAGTGGCAGCTTGGTGGTACTGGGGCTTGAAACACTGACCTTCTGATCAGTAACCCAGAGCCTTAACCACTGAGACACCAATGTTTTTAATAATTTAACTGCCGTGATTAATGTGTTAAATCTGACGTGTGTGCCTGTGTGTGTGTGTGTGTGTGTGTGTGTGGTATATTTATATCAGATCATTTTAAACTGTACATTTTGTAAGCTATAGTGTTGGGTTGTACTCACTATGACTTTGCCACGGTTATGTTGAACAATGATGATTTCGTGGCCCAGGACTTTTATGGTGATTCTTCTTATGAAAGAGCCATGTTTACTCCGAGCAAGTTTGTTCTTATTGAAGATGCTGAACTCTGTAAGGCTTTTGTCTTTACCTGATGTCCTAACTATAGTGTAAGAGCAGGTACCCTGGAAAGAAAACCTGCTTCCATCAAAAGTTTCATAAAAAGGGTCTCCAATAACTTGGCATGTGGCCTTCGAGGTGGCCACACACACTGCTGCATTGTTCCTCTCCACACATTGTTCTCTCTCACGACACTCTTTACTTCTGCAGAGATCTGGAAGAAAGTAAGACAATGTTATTTAAAAGCATTTACTGTATATAAAAAGTCTTGTTATATCTGTATATTCATTCATTCATTCACTCATTCATTTTCTAAGCTGCTTAATCCTAATTAGGGTTGCAGGGAGGCTCTAGCCTATCTCAGCCGGCACTGGGCAAAGGTTCGGGGTACACCATGAACAGCTCGCCAGGGCACTGCAGGGCCAACATACATACAACCATTCACACAGACACTCATACAAATAGGCATGATTTGGAACAACCATTTAGCCTACTGTGCATGTTTTTGGACTGTGGGAGGAAACCGGAGTACCCGGAGGAAACCCACACAAGCATGGGGAGAACATGCAAACTCCACACATAAACACCCCGAGCCTGGGAAGAGAACCCAGGCCTTTTTGCTGTGAGGCGGATGTGCCAACCACTGCGCCACCATGCCACCCTATCTGTATAATAATGAGCTTAAATTTACTTACCCCGAACGCATCCTTTAATGCCGTTCTGTGCACGACAGACCTCATTGTCCTCACAGCTCATGGTCTGACATGAGAACTGCCCAGTCTTACAAGTGCATTTCTTGGTACAGTCCCCTCGGACCACGGATTCCCCAGACTGCAGCAAGAAATGTTTTAAATATTTGACTTTCTTTAATTTTAGTTGCAAGAAGCTAGGTCAACCAACAAACTAGACTAGAAACTGAAAAGGATTTTACCTTGTAATATATTCCTTCCACCAAACAACCACATTCTGCTATAGGCTTGCAGTTTCCTCCATCAAAGGCAAAGCCTTCATCACATTGGCAGCCTTCAAGACACTCTGGACAAATAAGTGTCTGGGTAAGGCTGGCACAAGTTGACGTGCAGGTGTCCGCACATAATTCATAGTGGCTTTTTTCAGGACAGCTCATTGCTGGAAAGAGAATACACCAAGAATGTATAGGAATAGAGAATACATAGGGAGGAAGAAATAATATTAATACTTTAGGTTTACATATTCATCTTTAATAAGTGATTTCAAGTGGTCATGATCACAGTGGACCCAGAGCCTATCACAGGAATACTGGATAGGAGTCACCAAAAGATCATGGGAAGAATATTAAAATTCAAAAAGAGAAGACTGGAGCTGCGAAGCAGCAAGGCTACCTGTTATGCCACCATGTCTCTGTAAACAAACCGACTTTAGGACGCATCAATAATGACTATCAACCTGGACATCACACATTCGAATCCAGGTTGATGCCGCTGTCATCCACGACTGGGAGTCCATAGGAGCTAAACGGCTGAGCTCTCATGGGCAGGAGGGATGGCGTACACTCCCCTGTCACTCACAGTAATCACCATCCAATTCATGGGCGTCTGTGAGCTCATTCGTACAAAACGGGTGGATAGCGCTTTCCTTCCAAGAGTGTTAGGCTGCCTCCAAATGCATATGTGGAGCAGTTCGTTAAGAGGCAGATGGCAGCATCAACTTTAACTATAAGAACTATTAGAACTAGAAGCAGTGATGAAAATATATTGAATATAATAAAACACCTTTTTTCTGTATCATACAGTTACTTACGGCAGAAGATTTCATTCCTCCATGCGGCGACGGAGACCCAAGCTTGCTGACAACGAGCCACATAGTTTTGGATGTGGCGACAGACAAGGGTCTTATCTTCTGGCTGTGATGTGATGTCCTTTTCACACATTTTAAAGTATGGTGCAGGCGGAACTTTGGAATGGCAATCAGAGAATGGGCCATTCGTCAACTTTATGATCTTGCAGTTGTTGTCATTTGGTGGGCCTCCTGTTGTAGGTTCTGAGCAGTTAAATCCTGGAGGACACCCTGTGTGACAAGTCACTTCTTCCTGCATCACCTTCCACGATTTCACAAATTTATTAGGATAGTATGTCATTTTACCATCTGGCATTCGGAAGTCATCTGCCATTTTATTATTATAATTACCACATAGACCTTGGACAGCGTTTTGATAAGTGGATGGAATTTCAACTGTGGCCACTGATATGGTGTCGTAGGTCACCTTTAGTCCAAAAGAGGTTTCCAAAATAATGAAGGCACCACTCTGATAGACTTTCACCAGTCCTTCTTCAAGTGTTATTGGCAGAAAAGCTTTAACATCATCCAACTGTCAATAAAACATTCACATGTACATTTACCAAGGGTGATTCTCATTATTCTTACCATGTAAAAAGAAAAATACAGTTCGGGTGGTGGTGACCAACCTAGACCAAGACTAATCAAAATGCTTTACGTTACATCCCAACTTACAACCTCATACTAATAGCCTCATGCTTTACAGTAAATCTGCTACTATTTTGATAACTCAAGAATACACTCCAAAACTGTTTTTATAAAAAAAAAAAATTCCAAAATAAAAATATGACATGGGTCTGATACATACGCTACATCCATTTGCTGAGCCACTTAATCCTATTAGAGTCATGCGGAGGCTGGAACCTATCTTAGCCAACTCTAGGCAAAGGCAAGGCACACCCTGATCAGCTTGCCAATCCATCGCAGGGTGAACACACACTCCACCATTCACACTCACACTTACACCTAGTGGGAATTTGTGTGGGTTTCCTCTCTGTACTCTGGTTTTCTCCCACAGTCCAAAGATATGCACATTAGGCCATGTGAGTGTGAATAATTGTGTGTGTTGGACCTGCGATGGTCTGGTGAGCTGTTCAGAGTGTACCCCGCCTTCACCCAGTGTAGACTGAGATAGTCACCAGACCCCTCCGACCCCACCTCCCCTCAACCCCCGGCAACCCTAGTAGGAGTAAGTGGCTTGGTAAATGAGTGAGTGAGACAAATCCCTCTCCTCTTTAAATGAATAAAAATTAAATTACCCTTATTTCCCATTGATGTCCAGGAAGCAGGGCAATCATATGCTGGTCTACTTCTATGTTGATTCTTCTCATGACCATTACAACAGAGGATACTTGCTGCACTGTCACACTGAAAGGCATCTTCTCATCATCTAAAGTCTGGACAGTTTCCACCAGTGTGTACATACAGTCTCCTTGCATGTTAAAATTCTTTCCATCATATGTGCGGTACATTCCAAAACCAGAGACTGTGCAAGATCCTTTGCCTTTAGGTTGACAGGCTTGAACCCCATCATGGATTACACACTTCTCATTCGGACCACAGGATGAATTCTGCTTGCATTTGACCTCTCCTTGGTCTTTGCAGACACACCTCTCCTTGCATGTGCCGTTGGGGTAAAAGACCTGGCCCAGGTTATAGTACTGGCCTTCATATTCACATCCGCATTGATCCATTGACACACACTCGCCGTTGCTCAGGACAAATCCGTCATCACAAACACAGCCTTCGATGCAGGGTTCATGCTGGCAGCCCATCGGCTCAGTGAGGCCTTTGCAGGTCTGTGGACACCCAGCACCACAGACATCATAGTGGCTGTTAGCTTTGCAGGATGCAGCTGTGAAGAGAAGAATTAATCAGATACATGGTCACCTGGAATTGGAATTGATCATCAAGAATAACGAACATATTTAGGGGAAGATGTTCTCATAGTCATACAGCAGCACTTACAACAGAAACTCTTGGTTCTCCAGTTGTTCACAATGCTGAGTTCGGTTTGGCATGCAGCCGTGTAGGCTGTTAGTGCATTGCAGAGGGCTGTAATATGACCACCATACATACACATATCATACACACAGTCATCATAGAACATGGAGGGATCGACTTGGCTGTGGCATGCTTTAAATGGGCCGTTCACATCTGTGATCAGGTTACACGGTTTTTTGAAAGCAGGCTTATTTCTCTCAGCAACATCACATTTCGGACATTTCTGGGCATCGCACTCAGCTGAGCAACCAGGGTCATTTCTGGCTTTCCAGCTGTCTCCAAATGCAGTAGGGTTTTTTGCAGTAGTGCTGTTTAGGAACGTCAGGTCATCTTGTTTTTTCCCATTCCAGTCACCACAGAGACCTCCTACCAGGTTACTGTATGTGCTCGGGAGAGTGACTTTAACAAAGCTCTTCCAGTTAAATTTCACTTTCAGGCCAAAGTTAGTTGTAACCACTCCAAAAGATCCACTGTGGAATATGGAGAGCTGACCTTCCTCTGTCTCAAATGGCAGATTTACAAACAGGCTGTTGACCTAGGGAACAATGGAATATGTGTTAATTTGGTTCACGGTAAACCATAAGTGAGTCCAATTAGAGCTACAAGTATAACTTTCGTAGCTAATGAAAATTTATGTAATATTTGTGACCTATCATAGCCAAGTGGGTATTAAGTCAGAAATTATTAAATAATTTGTTGAACATTTAATACACTTTCTCCACAGTTGCATGCTTAAAGGCTGAAGATTCCTGCCAGGTTTTGGTTGGTTACTCCAAAACTGGACAATATATGTTAGAAACTTTGGTGTCATTTTTAATCAGCTACAGAATGGTACCAAGAGCTTAAAGTTAATAATTTCCGACTTAATACCTGCTTTGCTGTCAAGGGTCACATTTGTTAAATGATGAGCCATAAAATTCATATTTACTGTATATGAGCAAGGTCTATCCACTAAAGCAGAATTCGTAGTAGTTCTTCTCATACGTTGTTTATAATGCATAGTATATTTTTCAGATAAAAAATGCAATAAAATATATACTGCACTTTAGTAAAAAAAAAAAAAAAAGTACTAGTTTGCCCTAAAATCACCTTATCAGCGATTGTAATTTCATATGTATTTTTATATTAAATAGAAAAAGTAACTTACCTTCACTTCACCCTCATTTTCTCTGCTCAGGATAATGTTGTAGCCAAAAATGTTGATTTCCACAGTCTTAGTGAAACAAACACTCTGTCCTCGGTTTTCATTCTTGACAAGAACTTCAAAAGGCACCACTGATTTATCGGATGTGCTGACCAGTTTAGAAAGGTAATATGTGCATGTACCCTGGAAATCAAAATGCTTCCCATCAAAGGTTTTATAGTGGAAATCTCCATTGGTCACGCAATGCCCGTAGGATTGTGGGTAGCAATCTCTTACACCATCCTGGATTTTACACACTTCCTTTTTCTTGCACTTTCTGTTTTCACAATTGACCTTCCCTCCCTTGCAGGTGCATTCCATAGTGCATGTCTGGTCATCCCAGAATTTCTCATCAGAGGGGTAATAACGGTTCTTATGGGTACATCCACACTTTTCGACTGGCACACATTTATCTCCACTGAGGACAAATCCCTTATTGCACTGGCAGCCCTCCACACATTGCTTCCGGCATGTTTTCGGGGCATCTTGATCCACACAGGAGGCAGGACATGCAGTTCCGCAAGCCTCATAGTGACTCTTTTTAGGGCATTTCAATGCTGTTAATACATCAAAACAAAACTATATA
>JAQMYF010000004.1:5385361-5397911 GCA_030014195.1 Neosilurus mollespiculum
TAATTAGGGTCACGGGGAGGCTGGCGCCCATCTCAGCCGACTCTGGGCGAGGGCAGGGTACACCCTGGACAGCTCGCTAGGCTACCGCAGTGCACAAACACACTGACGGCTATGTAGCCTACTCTTGACGAAAATCAGCAATGGTTCTTTTACATGCCTCTTACCACAGACAGTGAGAGACATGGCCAGCATTTGATAACCCAGTTAGCTGCACTGTCGGAGCAGATAATATAAAGTTATTTTTTAAATAATTTTGGAACAGCAGCCTTAGTTAAATAGATCACATGGCATTATTCACTGTACTCAGCACATCTAGAAGCCAATTAGCCACAGTAAGGATCAAAAGGTACAAAGCAACATGCAGGTCATATAAAAATGAAGGTATAAAATTTTATATGGTAAATAAATGTTTAAGCTGAAGTTGAACTGTTGGACAGTTACATGCTGGAGAAAAATCAGCTTTTATTGCTTGTATTTTTAGTTCCAGGTTTAATGAATTACTATAGAGCAAGATGACCAAATATTTTTGGGAGCTTTTGTGCAGAAAATCCAATGTTTCTCTAAATAAGGTGAAATAAAATGATCAGAAATTGAAGAAACACATCCTGACCTTGGAATTAACTTAAAAGTAATATTCTGATATTACTGATTTTACTTAACATGTAATTGCAAAAAACAAACAAAAAAACTACAGTATATTTTTGATACTTTTTTTTTTCCTTTGTCCACCGAGGAAGTTGATGGTTGATTGACATCTGACTTGTTAGTTGTTTGTTGGTGAAATTTAATTGCTAATTATGGCAAAAAAAAACTCATGCAAACCATACAATATAGTCTCACGGTAAGCTCTGTCTTTCATTCCTTCTTTCTTTTCTTTCTTTCTTTAAGCCTTTAATTAAAATACTTTAAGTTCAGGCAACATGTAAGAGTTATCATGGGTGTCTCTGTGCTCTGCATATTTCGCCCCACCTTTTACAGCTCAGTTTAAGCTCATATGATGTATAAGGAAATAAAGTGACCTTTGTACCCTGCATTAGGATAACTTCCTTATGATGTTGATGATAACTGTGAATAGAGACAATAATGAAGTCGGGAAAGGAATGTGAGACGGCTTTGAATTAGATTATTTCATCTAGAAACAGGCTGGAAACAGATGTATATCTGTTCTACTGTAACAAACGGTACGTATTTTATATTTTACATTTTCATTTACATCTATGGCATTTAGCAGTCGCCCTTATTCAGTGCTTTGAAGTCACTATCAGGGATTACATTCTGATACTGGTTCACAAGGACACACGCTAAGTATACCATCAGTCTAAAGTCTGTTGGCAGGTTTTTTGGTTTTTTTTAAAGGATAGACAGTGAAAGTGCTAATACAAGTACTTCAGAAAAAGGCTGGTTTTCGGTCATCATTTGAAGATAACCAGTGACTCCGCTAAATTTAGCACGTTTTCTATGTACTTTGATAGACGGAGGGACCAGTCGAGCAGAATAAATGAATAAATGAATAAATCTGGAATTCACCTTTGCTACAGTGAAAACTGCAGCTTCTTTTCTAACCACTGAGAGGAGACAACAAGTCGACATTCAAACTGTAAGTCATTTTCAGACTTAAACAGACTTCCATATAAACCATATAGGAAGCAATTCAAAAGAGATGTATCCTAGAATGAATGCATGATATCTTGCCGAACCACTTAATTGCTGTACAAGGGTAGCAGGGAAGCTGGAGCCTATCTCAGCCAACTCTGGTCGAAGGCGGGGTACACCCTGAACAGCTCGCCAATCCATCTCAGTGCCAATACACACACACACACACACACACACACACACACACAAAACTTTTCACACTCACACCTAGAGGCAATTTGGAACAGCCAATTAGCCCAATATGCATGTCTTTGGATTGAGGGAGGAAACCGGAGTACCTGGAAGAAACCCACGCAAGCAGGGGAAGAACATGCAAACTCCACCTGCGTTCCCCGGTCCTTATTAAGTTAATGGATCTTCAAAGTAACAATTTATGGAATATTCATGATGTCACATTTACACTGTTAATAGGGTTAGGGTTTGGGTTAGGGAACATAGGTACTGAGGAACATAGGACTGGGGAACATAGGCACTGTGGAACATAGGCACTGGGGAACATAGGTACTGGAGAACATAGTCAGGGATTCAAACTTCACAGGATTTAAGGTGTATTTTTGAGCAGTTCCTATTCCTATTATTAATATCACAGGATGGCTGAAGCCTATCTCAGCCAACACACACGACCATTCACACTCACATTCACACCTATGGGCAATTTGGAACAGCCAGTAAGCATAATGAGTGTTAGCCGGGCATGCTAACCACTACAGCCCCCCATCCCCACCAACACCCCTACCACCCTCCCCAAAGAAAATTATATTAGTAATAATATCAATTTTTGCCATGTTCATCTCATGCTATTACATGCTCTTCAGATCTTCTGTCTCCATTCTCTCCACCCTCTTCTGGTTTTGAGGTGAAACAGGAAGTGGAGACCATATAAATGAGTAAAGTACCAGTGGTTTATTCTTTTTTTTTTTTTGTACCAAGTTGGTGACTTGAACGAAGAGAGAAAATGGCAGCTGAAGAGATATATTCAGAAGAGGATCTCTCCTGTCCAGTGTGTTATGACATCTTCAAAGATCCCGTTGTCCTGTCATGTAGCCACAATGTCTGTCAAAAGTGTCTGGAAGTATTCTGGAGAAAAAAGGAACGGAAAGAGTGTCCGGTGTGCAAACAGCTGAATCGACACCATCCTGTTAGTAACTTTGGATTGAAGAGTCTGTGTGAGGCTCATTTAGAGGAATACAATCAGAGATATTTAGCCAGCTCTGAACAGTGCTGCAGTATACACAACGAGCAGCTTAAACTCTACTGTCTGGAGGATAAACAGGCTATATGTCTGATTTGCCAAATATCTCAGCGGCACAAGGACCATGAATTCTATCCCATAGATGAAGCTGCAGATCACCTGAGGGTAAGCTAATATAGTGTGTATACAGTATTTCATAAAGAAATCAACACCATGTAAATTACAGTACTGTATATATTTATCTTGTGCGTTTGGTATATGTGTATTTTCACCAGAGGGAACTCAAAACTGCACTGAAACCATTACAGGAAAAGCAGGACCGTTTTAATCAAGTGAAACAGTCCTACCACAAAACCACAACACACATTAAGGTGAGAATTAGTGAGAATACTAAAAATAAATAGTGTTAAAACTACAAAACATATTACATTCTCACATAATGGGTTGTGAGAATTAAATTTTTTTTATTAAAACTAAAAACATTAAGCTCCAGCCTCACCATGAAACTGGTAAGATTAAGTGGTTCAGCATGTAAGTGAATGAGTGAGGAAAACTTAGAGCGGAGCTCCTGAGCGGAGAACCATAGGCATGGAGCATGACTTGGATGGTTGTCCCGAGTCTATGCCTGAATTGGTGTTGTGGTGACTGGGTGTTATATATCGCTGACTTGCATGATAAGGGGCAGTGAAAAAAAATTCAATCATACAGAAATTAAACCCAGAACATACATCACTGCTTAGACTCTCACCCAATAAAAAAAAACACACAATCTAAATTAGGTGGGTTGACAAAGTTTCGATGAGCAAAGCACCAACTATTAATGGGAGCACGGAACATGAACTTGTTAAACAGACAATAGAAGATGACCACATGTTTAACAGGTACTGAGTGTTTGTGATATGTCTATATTTACCTGGTAACAATCTGCCATTAAAATAGGTCAACATTGGTTTACTGGCCTATTTTGTGCTACCAGATATATACAACTATAATAAAACAGAAACCACATTGATTTTTGTGGCAGTGTCCCACTTTTCTATTACAAAAAGCTTTATAATGTCTAAAATGCATTGGTATTAATACTACACTGTTATATACACAATACTTATTTAGGTTAATTTATGATTAAGAATAATTAATACATTATTAAATAATGTATGTATAAGATTTGACCATTTTTTATGCCATACATACAATACAGTTATCTACAAAAGTTTTGTCGCATGAGCGCCTGATACTGACAACAACAGATAACTCACTTCTGATTAACCGATCTTCATCAACTCTGCCTTACATTAATCCTACAAGTATACAGATTGTTTTGTGAAAGCAACAGGAAATTGTGAATTTATTTATACTTTTTACTGCTAATAAAAGACGAACATATCCATTCTAGGCTGGACAAAAGACTTGTCGCAATCATGTAACACCTAATTCTGGATCAAAGTAATTAGTAAAATTAGTAAAATATCATTAGTAATATTAGTAAAAAATAATAATAATAATAATAATGAAAATTGCTTGATTATCTAAATATACATAAAATACAGGTATTAAAGCAGCTTTCAGGCAATTTATAAATTATTTTTGCAAAAACTGTAGAAACCTTCAAGATCTCCTAAAAGCAAAATAATTTGCAAGCAGTAGTAAGAAATTTCAGACCCCCTTGGGACACATAGGTAAGCTCAGTCATACAAGGAAAACTATCCACAAAACACCTGGCTGCACAAAAGTTATAGTTCCTCCTGATGACTCCCTCAAAAGCTTCATTAGGACTCATAGCTAGCAATGTCTGCTTCTGCATCAACTGTACATCATATTTCCTGCAATGGTCACCATCCACCATACAGATCCTGTACAAGACACAGCTAGAACACCATGACATGCTTACCAAGGCCCAAACACATGGAAACTGCTATTAGCAGATACATGGAGAAAAAAATTATATTTGGGCTGAGATGGGCGCTAGCCTCTCCGCGACCCTAATTAGGAATAAGCGGTTCAGAAAATGACATGACATGACATGAATTATTAATTTAATATCATATTGTTATGTCACCAATGTTGTTACTGACTATCTAGAAAATTGCTGGACCCAGAGTTTCCCCAAAGAGCCAGTCATGTATGAAAATGAAACGTCATGGTTTAAGGTCACCTCCAGTACACAGGGATCACAAAGCTATGTAAGATGTGTGGGAACATTACCAGACACAAATATCAACAGATTATTGCTTCACGTTATGTTTCAAATCTACAGGTGGTTCAGATTTCTCACCATAGGGTTTTCTGACCATTTGTTGAACAAGCTGCCCTCTAAAATAGCTTACATGTGTATTAAAAACGTTTGTTTGTTTGTTTGTTTGTTTGTTTGTATTTGCAATGACTGTACACTGTAATTGTTATAACCATGAGAAAATTTCTTTCACCAATTCCACTGAGCTTCTTGATCCAGAGGCAGGCGCAGCATACAGAGCAGAAGATACGAAATGAGTTTAAGAAACTGTACCAGTTTCTACGACTCGAAGAGGTAGACAGAATACTTGCACTTCGACAAGAAGAGGAGCAGAAGCTTCAGATGATGGAGGAGAAGATTGAGGCGATAAACAAAGAGATAGCATCACTTTCGAAAATGATCAGAGCCATAGAAGAGGAAATATGGACTGAAGATCTCTTATTCATACAGGTAAATAAGTTCAGAGACACTGATTTCTCTAAGTGTTCCTGAGCCCATGCAGTGATTTCAATGTCAGAATCATGCCTGTTTTTAATGCAGTCAAACCTGAAGTCCTGAAGATCACCAGCATCCCATATTGATTTTTAGCCCTGCCTCTTGCGCTCAGAGATTTCTCCAAATTTTCAGAATCTTTTGATGATCTTATGAAATGTAGATGATGAGATATTCAAAGTCATTGCCATTTCACATTGAGAAAGATTGTTTTTTTTGAAGATTAAATTAGTAACAAAATTAGTTTTTCAAAAATTTATATATTAAAATAATTACCCAAACAGGATAAAAAAAAAATTTTAGTACCACTTACTTTTCCAGGTTTTTGTTGTCCCAACTACCAACTTTTTTTTTTAGATGTGTTGCTGCCATCAAATTCAAAATGAGCAAAAATTCTTTCATTATATTAATTACATATCATAATCCTAAAAGCTTGCGGGGAGGCTGGCACCCATCTTAGCTGACTCTGGACGAGGGCAGAGTACACCCCGGACAGCTCGCCAGACCATCACAGGGTTCTATTGTCTTTATATGTATTTAATTGTTTGCATTCTGTTTTAATCAATATTTTATGTACAGTGTCCCGCATTTTTGGAATTGGGGTTCATATCTATAAAATAATGAGTCCTAAATTCTGAAATGAATCCCTACTATTCATTGTGTACTGTAATTCCTGTTTGTTTTCATCATTTAAACAAAACAGTAAGAAAAGAGATTCGCTGAGTTCAGGAAATAAAGTTATTCATTCATTCATTCATTTTCTGAACTGCTTATTCCTAATTAGGTTGCGAGGAGGCTGGCGCCCATCTCAGCCGACTCTGGGCGAGGGCAGAGTACACCCTGGACAGCTCGCCAGGCCATCGCAAGGCAGAAACACGCTGACTGCAATGCAGTCTACTCTTTATCAGCAATGGTTCTTTTACATGCTTCTCACCATAGACAGTGAGAGACATGGCCGGCCTTTGATGACCCAGTTAGCTGCACTGGTGGGACAGCATTGACAACGCGCTGATAGTGGGGCTTGAACCCCTGACCTTTGGATCAGTAATCCAGCACCCTACCACTGGGCCCGCTGAAGTTATTTAGCTATTATTAAATGGCCAACCTGTTGCCAAGTAAACATGATTTAAAAAAAATTTTGTAATTAATTAATAGATTTTTTTTTGGGTTTGTTTCTTCTCTCAGAACTTTGAGTCTTCGATTGCTAGGTGAGTCATTTCCTGCTTTGCTCATCTTTGTGGTTCTGTGGTTTGTGATCTTATAATAGCAAATGAATTTGATGTGATGTGAACTACCTTATATGAAAAGCACAATATGTATTGAATAATAAAAGGTATGCACTTACAAGACAATAAGCAATAACGTGATGATGTGATATGACCCAGCGAAAATATAATCACCCTAAGGCCAGATAAAAATTATTCCTGGCTTCCCATCAGAACTTTTTGAAAACCTAAATGCGGCACACTTTTTTTTGTTTGTTTGTTTGTTTGTATGTTTTGGGGTTTTTTAATAGAGAAATGAGATGACAGTCGATGCCAAAAAGCTTTAAAGCTAAATTAAAGTGACTGAAGCTGTACATTACCCCCTAGATGACCAGTCTTTTACATGTACATTTAACATGTAATAAACTCTGAAAGTGTGAACAGTAGAACAGCAGACTTGCAGTTCCAAAAACCAACCAATAAACCAATCTCAGAATCACATTCACAGCATCTAACGTGGAATCGTGTTCTATGTCATTTTTACATTGTCTGGGGCGTTTTTTGTGGTTTTGAGTGTGGTTTTTAAAAAAAATAACAATTTTATCAAAATAACAAAATGTAATGTGATGTAAAAATGTAAAAAAAATAATAAAAAAATGGTGCCATTTTTCGGATGCGTGCACTGATGAGAAACCGGAAAATTTTTTATCCACCTTAAAGCTAATTTTTCACAACTTATTCTTTCCAGTTTTGTCCAAATTCAGATTTAAACCCCATGTTGTGAAATAACCTGGGTTTACACTGTGCCATGACACTGTTCCACAACCTTCACAAATAAAAAAAAAAAAACATGGAGCTCCATGATTTATGAGCACGCTTGGAGCACGACTAGGGTATAAAAAGGAGGCAGAGATGAAACTTGAAGGAATTGTGTTTTAAAGTTAATCAAGATTACCTACGATGACACATCAAGGTCTGTTACGCTCTACTACTACGCTGTACTATGATTCCAATACTCTATCATGGTTGCCGTTAAAACGTAATAAATCATATCAGTCAAAACTTTTGGCACGATCATCACGATTCCACCAAGTTCTGTTAAGATCATCATGATTCGATCCCATGGCCCCCCATGCTCATTATGGTTCTAGTGGCAATCATGGACATCGTGGCAACAGTTTAAACCCAGGTTTATTTAATAATCCCACTAAAACCGTTAGGTTGTTTGCATGAAATTTTTACTGTTATACAGGGGTGCCTAATCCTGTTCCTGGTGATCTACCTTCCCGAAGTTGTTCACTCCAACCCTAATTATGCCCACCTGACCATCCAATCATCTAGACTTGGAAATAAAGACTTAAAGCGATGATTGGATTTGTCAGATGGTCCCCATTAGGGTTGGAGTGAAAGTCTTTAGGAAGGGCGATCACCAGGAACAGGTTCGGGCACCCCTGCTGTCAGGATTAAGGCTCATGGTTAATAGTTGTAGTAGTTCATATTTCAATCAAATATGCTTAATATTTTGAAGTTGACATGAGGTTCATTTGGAAACTCAGCCCATCACTAACTCATGGATGTTGTTCTAGAGCTCAATGCCCCTTCCCAGATCCTCAGATGGTTTCAGGAGCACTGATTGACGAAGCCAAGCACGTCGGCAACCTGGCATTCAGAACGTGGATGAAAATGAAGGACATTGTGAAGTACAGTGAGTTTGTTGTATACTTCTGTTTAAGAGCCCCCACAAAGGAAATGAAAGAGATGGAAGCCATGTTTTTAGTGAAATTACAAAACAAATATATTATCCAAATAATATTCATAAAGTATTACCTTTGCGGGCGGCACAGCGGTTAGCATGTCCGCCTCACACCAAGAAGGTCCCGGGTCCAATTCCCAGGCTTCGGTTATTCCTGTGTGGAGTTTGCATGTTCTCCCCGTGCTTGTATGTGTTCCCTCTGGGTACTCTGGTTTCCTCCCCAAGTCTAAAAATATGCACAGTAGGCTAATTGGCTGTTCCAAATTGCCCTTCGGTGTGAGAGTGAGTGTGAATGCTTGTATGTGTGCTGAATCTGCAATGGCATGGCAAGCTGTTCAGGGTGTACCCCGCCTTCACCCACTGTTGGCTGAGATGGGCGCCTCTAGTGGGATTAAGCAGTTTGGCAAATGGGTGATCAGTGAGTATACTGTGTATTGACATTTATAATCATATGTGCACTGCATCTCATGTCTCTTTTCAATCTGATCTGTGTCATTAGGTCCCGTCATCCTGGATCCCAACACCGCACACACGTCCCTTATTCTGTCTGAAGATCTGACCAGCGCAATGTTTGATGAAACCCAAGATATGACACACCTCCCTGATAATCCAGAAAGGTTCACCAGTACTGTATGTGTCCTCGGCTCTGAGGGGTTTGACTCAGGGAGCCACTGTTGGGACGTTGACGGCGGGAATAGGAGTTTCTGGGAGGTGGGAATAACCACAGAGTCTAATCCAAAAAATGGAGAGTTGCTTTATACTGGGGTCTGGAGTGTAGAGAATAAATTTTCGTTTTATACTCACTCTCCTGGTCAGCCAAAGGCTGCTTTCTCTGCAGAGGGCGGACTCGAGAGGGTCAGAATACAGCTAGACTGGGACAGGGGACAGGTGACCTTCTCTGACCCTATCGACGAAACAGATATTATAAGTTTTAATCACAAATTTACCAAAAAAGTCTATCCATTTTTCTGGATTCGTAGGGACACTCCTGTTAAGATTTTACCCATGACCATTTTACCCATGACAATCCTTGATGCTGAATAAGTAATGTAAGAACTGACTTAAAGCCTTGAATCATCTGTGTAGCTAATAAAGAAACACAGATTTGTAAAGAAAGATGTCTACACATGCTGATAAAGCTGAGAAGTCAAAGATAAAGATTAATAATGTGTGTCGCTTTCATATTTTACACAAATGATTTCAACCACAGAATTAAAAGAAGCATGTTTGCATTTATTTTCTCTTTTTTTATCCAAAGCTAAAAATCTTCTACTGCTTTTTTCCTTGTGCATCCACCCCCTAACCCCCCCACCCCCACCCCCCAATTTTAAGAATAGTTTTAATTTTTTTTAATTATTTTTTTTTAACAACATTTTTTTTTATTACCTCCAGCACAGGGTTTATGTTTTTGGTTGGGGTTTTGTGCACAATTACACAAAAATGAATGTGTGGATTTTCTTGAGGTATTCTTGAATTATATATATATATAGATATATATATATATACACACACACACACATATACATACATATATATATACATATATATATACATATATTTTTTTTTTACACAAAACATGATGTGTTTGAAAACCAAAACATTTTATCAGTAATTCAATACAGTTCTGAAAATTATGATTGAACAATAAAAACATTTTGAGGAACAAATTGTGTAAATAATTAATTACAGGCAGGATACACATTTCACAATACACACCGATGCCCTTGGATGCAAGTTGTAATTCTACAGCATACAAAACCCTGGTTACTAGAACTGAAAGTAAGATATGAGGTATACCATGGTATTTCCCGAAAGGTACAGTCAGTTAAAAAAAAAAAGAAAGAAAGAAAGAAAAAGTGGGGGTGGGGGTGTTTAAGAGCACAGTAAGTGTATCAATAAGGAAAAAAAAAAAAAGAAGAAAAAGTAAAACAGGTCAACCAGCCACATTAATTCATCAGTAAGTGTGTAATGTGCTTATTTATGATTGTTGGATCTCCAAACAAATAAAAATCATCAGGAGCTCTATTCTGGGTTTTTAGATCTGATAGCTTTCACAAAAAGTACGAACCGCACTGGAATTACATTTTTATATTTATATTCACTGCGATAGCCTGGCGAGCTGTCCAGGGTGTACTCTGCCTTCGCCCAGAGTCGGCTGAGATGGGCGCCAGCTTATTAGGAATAAGCGGTTCAGAAAATGAATGAATGAATGAATATTTATATTCAACCTTTAATTATGTCCTTCAAATAGTTATAGTTATTGTTATTTTTCATTGATATTGATAGTTTTTATTCTTCAAATTTTAGGACAGTCGTAACAAGCATTTCACCTCATACTATACTGTGTATGGTTTTGTACGTGACAAATAAATTTGAATTTGAATTTGAATTTTATCACCTTCCGAAGGCCCTTATAGCCTTGTTGTGTGCTGTTCCCATACCAGGCTATTCTACGCCCTGTTAGAACACTTTCAGTGGTGGGTGTGTAGATGTCTTGTGAGGTAAAATGGCATATTCATGGCAAATTTAGGCTTTCTGGCAAGTAAATTTGGGTGGGTAAAATATTTGAATTTGGTGATTTTTAAACTGTAGTTCATTGATTTGACCAGTAGATATCACTAATGTACTAGATCCCACACTGCCCGACTGCACAGTCGAAATAATTCTGAGCACAAACTGCATGGTGACGGTGACAGATATGCACAAGCTGTTTATCTTATATATTCATTTGCTGAACCACTTAACCACCTTATTGGGTTTCATCTGGGTACTCTGGTTTCCTCCTGCAATCCAAAGAATTGTTTATTAGGCTAATAGGCTGTTCCAAATTGACTCTTGGTGTGAGTGTAAATGGTTGTGTGTGGGCCCTGCAATAGACTGGCGAGCTGTTCAGGGTGTACCCGGCCTTCGCCCAGAGTCAGCTGACGTAGGCTCCAGTCTCCCCACGACCCTAATCGGCAAATGGATGGAAGATATACACCATACACATACACCAGTAACAACACACATGTAAATAATAAAGTAAAGTCTTTTGGCTTCTAAACCTTAGCCTAGTGGATCATCATTCCTTGAAGCAACAAGGAGTTCAACTCCTCAGAGATGGGATGCTAGTCCATCACAGATTACCTTCCCAGTATTTTTACTGGTACCCACTTATACTGGACAGAGGCACACTTGTGGTTAAGACCTTGCCTAGGGTACACAGGTCTTAGCACTAGGGTCTAACAGGGATTTGAACCCACAACCTCTTGATCACCCTAACCACTATACCACCAGCCCCGTGATTGGTTAAGGTGTTGGACTTAAAATCCAATGGGGTTTTCCTGCGCCGGTCCGAACCCTGCTCACAGTGGGCTTTTAACACTGTGTAGCTAAGAACTTAAACTCCTCAGGATAAAACCTGTACAGCTTAAGCACATGCCCTGGGATTTTGGGAAGTGGATACTGTAAAGAAAGGGACTGAATAGGGGCTGCTGTGGATTCCTTTGTCACGTGGCATGAGCTGAATCATCTGCAACTTAATGTGACCAAGACCAATAAACTGATTGTAGATTTTAGGAGATCCAAAATACCAGCGGCCCCTGTTTCCATCCGGGGCATCAATGTGGAAATGGTGGAGGATTACAAATACCTTGAAGTTCATATTGACAGTAAACTGGACTGGGTTAAGAACACTACCACACTTCACAAAAAAGGCCAGTGCCGTCTCTATTTTTTGAGGCGGCTAAGGTCGTTTAAGATCTGCCGAATACTGCTCAGGACAATTTATGAGTCTGTTGTGGCCAGTGCCATCCTCTATGCTGTTGCATGCTGGAGCAGATGCAAACGGACCGAACAAACTGATCCGCAAGGCCAGTAACGTTGTGGGGATGGAGCTGGACTCTCTGACGGCAGTGTCGGAGAGGTGAATGTTGTCCAAAATAAAGACAATATTGAACAATACCCCCCACCCGCTTCACAACCTGCTGATCAGTCACAGGAGCACGTTCAGTGAGAGACTGATACCACCTAAATGTACCACT
>JAQMYF010000004.1:5404354-5427522 GCA_030014195.1 Neosilurus mollespiculum
ATTTATATATATATATATATATATACACACACACGTGTGTGTGTGTGTGTATGTATATTGTGTGTATATATATATATATATATATATAGTCCATATATATAGACATTTGAAATTTGTATTTTTATCTTTATCTTTACTTTTTATGGAGCCACTGTGTGCACATAATTTCCTCTGGGATCAGTGAAGTATTCTGATTCTGATTCTGATTCTGAGATATTGGTGGACACATGCAGAAGAATAAATGCACCTATAGACCCAGACTACAGGAACCCAATCTGCCTAAAGTTCCAGTAATGGCTGGGGTGGACTCCAGTCGTGTTGTCTTGACTTTTTAAACCATTTTTGACCTCTCAGGGCCACCGTAGCCAAAACAAAAAAAACACGCACTTCCGTAAACCCGGGTGCTACTCGGGCGTGCTCGCTTTCTTTTCCCCTTCACCATGGCGTGTAAACGCGGTTTCTCTGAGGAGGACTTCACGTGCCCTGTGTGCTATGACGTGTTCAAGGATCCCGTGCTTCTCTCGTGTGGTCACAGCGCGTGCAGTAACTGCGTCAAGAGGTACTGGGACATCAAAGGGTGCCGAGAGTGTCCGCTTTGCAGGAAACGATCCGCATTAGACCCTCCTGTTAACTTGGCTCTGAAAAACCTGTGCCAGACCTTCCAGAAGGTCCGAGGAGACCCCGAGACACTCTGTGACATTCACAGGGAGAAGCTGAAATTCTTCTGCGTGGATGACCGACAGGTGGCGTGCCTGGTGTGCAGGGATTCGAACCAACACCCCTTGCACCGGTTCCTCCCTGTCGATGAAGCAGCTTCTGAGCAAAAGGTAGGCGTTGACTCAGTATAAGTATGATTATGAAAACAGGTTTTATTGTGTGTTTCTGTCATTCTCCTTGTAGCATGCCCTTGTACATGGATTGGGGCAGTTGAAATTAAATATGAAGAGGCTGGAAGATGCCCATTTTTATTGCCACCGGAACATCGATCACATAAAGGTACGACCGTGTCATTAATTCATTGTGTATTCATTTGCCAGAACACTTACTCCCACTAGGGGCACAAAGAGGCTGGAGCCTATCTCAGCCGACCCTGGGCGAAGACGGGGGGACACCCTGACAAGCTCACCCTCCCATCACAGTGCCAACGCAGACACGCGCCATCATTCACACTCACATCTGGGGCAATCTACAGCCAGTTTGCCTAAAGTGCATGTCTTTGGACTGTGGGAAGAAACCGGGGGACCTGGAAGAAACCCACACAAGCACTAGGAGAACATGCACGCAGAAATGCCCAGGACACAAACCCAGGACCTTCTTGCTGTGAGGTGGACATACTAACCACTATACAACCGTGCCGCCCTCTACCCAAATTTGGTTGCTAGAAATTAATGTATGAAAGTCGATGTATCAACCCAATTTATGACTTTATTACCAATGTCTTATGTGATAACGCCATTCACTACATTTGAGTTATTTTCCTCAAACAGCCATGACACCACCCCTTTAAAGTTTTATAAGTGATATTATGGTGGAGCCCCATGGACATGGAACATGACTTGGATGGTTGTCCCGGGTCCGTGCATGAATTGACGCTGATTGGCTGTTATGTATCGCTGACTTGGATGACGACGGGCACCGTAATATTTGTATTACGTATTTATTTATAAAAAAGCTGAAATCCAAAATATATAGATGCTCATGAACCACCACTCAGACTCGCACATGATAAAAAAAAATAGTAAGCAGACAAACTTTGGCTGAGCAAAGCAACGCCAAACTTGAACGGTGGTACGGAACATGAACTCGTTGAACGGATAATTAGGCTGACAAGACAGGTGATACCAATGAACAGGGAAATCAGCGAGTGAAAGGCTGTGAAAAGAAAACTCAATGTTATCCTTTCCTGCTTTCCCTTCAGACCCGAGATATTTATTTATTTCCTCCAGTGCCTTAAAGGAGCCGCACTTCTTCTTATACCACCAGCCTCTGACACCTATTAGTAGAGATATCTATCAGGAGCGCCGCTCTCACGCAGTGCCTAAATCTTTATATTAATAATTTCTGTCGTCTTGTGTCTGCTTGACTTACTTGTGTTTGTGCTAATTATGTCAGGAACAAGCCAAGTACATAAAGACTCAAATCAATGAGAAGATTCAGGAACTGGTCCAGTTTCTGAAGAAGGAAAATGTGGCCCTGGTAAGCAAACTGGAAGTGGAGGTGCGGGCGAAAGTGCAGGTGCAGAAAAACAACATAAAAAACATCAGACAAAAGATCCAGGCCATCTCAAGCACTATTGAAGTCATTAAAAAAGATTTAGACTCTGACGACATCAAATTCCTTAAGGTTTGTTATACTTACTTCCTTTCTACATTACTTCCTGTTTACTACATTTCTCATCACATTTGAACGAATACTGTGAGGTCATAATTCATAGTCGCTTTATTGTTCCTCCTTATTCCTGTTGTAGCATGACCTCAAGAAGTATCTGAGAAAGTAAGTTGAGTTTCTTTTGCTTATTATTCAGGGTTTTTCATCTCTACTTTCTGCTCCTAATCATCTACTTAAGCTTCTGTCACATAACAGGTATACAACATGTCCACACACTTGTTGTGGGCGTGTCATACTAAACGCACCTGTTGTGTGACGGAAAATGTCGCCATAGACCCCATCATAAAATTTTTAACACGTTAAATTTTTTCCGGCTCGTAGGCAGTTCTCACCATCAGGTCCATTTCACGTGCAATCTCCACACAGAAACGTCCTCTCAGAGGCCGGAACTCAAACTCAGCATCTTCTTGCTGTGAGACACACGTTCCAAGCACCGTTCCGCCATGTACTTATTTGTTCTCACTCATTTGTTTGTCGAACCGCTTCATCCTGTTAGGGTCGCAGGGAGTTTGAGCACCTATCTCATCCGACTCTGGGCGAAGGCCGCCTTCACACTTCAACCCGAACAGCTCACCAGGTCATTGCAGAGCAAACACACAAACATCCACACCCACACTCGCACCTAGGTGCAATATGGAACGGCCAGTTAGCCTAATGGGCATGTCTCTGGACTGTCGGTGAAAACTGAATTACCCTGAGGAAACCCATGCAAGTACCATAGGATCATGCAAAAAGAAACCCCCTCGCCAGGCCTGCAACTTGAACCCAGAATCGTCTTGCTGTGAGGCAGACATTCTAACCGATAAGCCACTGTGCCACCATGTATTTTTTTTGTAGCTCCGCTAAATTCATACGCCAGTAAAACAAAATCGCAGGTTGTTTGTAAAAGGAGCTTGAATTATGTAATGTGTGAGCTGATGTATTAATTATAATTAAGGAAAGGAGATGAATGCTGTATACGGTTTTAAAATTCATTTTATTCTAACTAGACATCATTCGGGGATTCAGAACCAGTGGTCCCAGGATTACTGCAGCTTTTTTCCCAGAAGTCAGGACAGAGATTCAGATCCCACTAGGACTCCAAGAGAAACACGTCATGTTGCAAAGGACCTCGATCCCAAAATGGTTTCAATAGAAGTAATTGATGTCGCCAAGTACCTGGGTAATCTACAGTTTAGAGTCTGGAACAAGATGCAGACTACTATTAAATACAGTGAGTCATTTTTTATTTAAGCCATATTATTCGTTAACGCTTATCAAAAGTAAATGGACACCTTTGTTTCACACTCACGTTATGGGCATGCCGTTGTCTTTGCATGATGTACCTGAATCATCCTGCAGACATGATTGATAGATTAGCTCTTGTATTAGATTGTAGATCTCTGTAAGCTTCGCTAATTATGATTTGTCTCTTCAGCCCCTGTTGTTTTGGACCCGAACACAGCTCACCCGCAGCTCATCCTGTCCCCGGATCTGACCAGCGTGAGAGACAGTGATGATGATAACCAAGAAGACAAGGCTGACAAGCCCAGACCACCGGTTTTGAATACTCCGAAACGGTTTAATAGTCTGTGTGTGCTGGGTTCTGAGGGCTTCTCTTCAGGGCTGCACTGTTGGGATGTTGAGGTGGGAAACAGCACCTTCTGGATGCTCGGAGTGACCACCGAGTCCGTCCAGAGAAAAGAACCCAATGTTTTCCCTAGAGGAGCTTGGGGTATTGGGTATGATGGTGAAAAGCTGTGTGCTCGATCCCCTTTGAAAGTTTACACCCCTCTAACATTGGTTGCCAAACCCAATGTGGTCAGAATTCGTCTGGATATGGATTTAGGGGAAGTGTGGTTCTTAGATCCGGTCAGTAACACCGTTATCCATGTGTTCTTGCATCAGTTCACTGAGAAGGTCTTTCCAGTTTTCCATAGCATGTGCAGTCTGGCTCCTCTGAAGATCATGCCTCTCAATCATTTTGTGTTTCTGAGAGACACGAAGCATTAACACTTGTGTTTTTCAAAGTTAGCACTGACTCACGTTCCGTCTAATTTGTTTATTCTGATGTAAAGGGAAGTTTGACACCGGAAGAATGACTGATGAAGCTGTGCACTGAAGTATGAATAAACTGTATAGTATGTCAGTACAGGTGTTTTTTTTTTGTTTGTTTTTGTTTTTTTTCCATACTGTGTGGTTAAAGGTGAATGGCGCAGTATGACAGAACATATGACCCATCACATCAAATCAGGTATTAAGTTGCATTTATAAAGGTGGCGACGCCCACTTGAACCAAACATGGCCAATTTTAGCTCCTTTGCAAGCTTCAGGGGTGAGGATTTTCCACCAATCAGCAGATTTCCGCCCTTTCAATAGTCAAAATGGCCGTTCTTGAGATCGAAGCAAATTCGATGTAGAATCTTGAGGGTGATACGGGTCGAGTCGGCTTGTGGCAGTCGTTACCCACCCGAACGTACCCTGCCTTCACCCTTATTCGCTGCTGCTGCACTGCTGCACTGCCGCCTGCTGTTATAAATCTTTTACTGCTTAGGCATGACATGATTTAATATGTATGCAAATATCGATATACATATTCAGATATACGACGCTAAGCAGTTGCTTGACTTGCAGACACTTCACGTACGCAAATTAATTCCTGATCAGCTGACTGGTGGCCGATGCTTCCTATTGGCCCAATCACGAGCGATGTTAAAACAGACTAATTCTTAACACTTCTGTTGACATCGTAATAAATATTTATGATATACTCTGGATTTTTCCCACCGTAGCAGCAGTTTGTCAATATTTTATGTCATATTACATAATATTATGGACCATTAAAATTTTCCTTTCATCGGACAACTTTTCACCTTATATTAACTAGAAAATTCCAAAATTTTGCGTTACCCCCGCAGCCCCACAAGGGGAGCCTGGTCAGCTCCCTTCACCCCTGCCCAATTTCCTCCTTTTTCTTTGAAGCCTCTTCTCATCCTTGAAGCTAACCAAGTCTCATTCTTTCTTTTCTTTTCTTTGTTTCTGACAACTTTTTCTTCTCTTTTTTGGGCTGCAGCCTTTTTCTTTCTCAGAGCATGAAACCGACCCGTGTGAGTTAATACCTATGATGTGATGGGTCACATATTTCAAATATTTGTTCAGACTTGCATGTAATGCGGTTGCACTTTAAAACATGCCTTCTGTTTGTTGTGCTTTACTTTTTTTTTTTTTTTTTTTTTTATAATATCTAGCTCAGGTAATATTGTTCTGGGGGTTTTCCCTTACTATTGTCTCCTAGGTTTCGTTATGTTTTTATTGTGAAGGGGGGGGGGGATTCCTATTTTGTAATGATGCCAATTTCCTGTAACAGACATGACTAACACAAAACAAACAAGTAACCTTTTCAAAGTACGTTGTCTTCTAAAATAGACCAAGTTGTATTAAGTGTAAGCATTTTGCCGACACGTTAAGGGGATATTAAGTGCCCGTCACTAAAGCCTAATATCACGGTGCAGAAAGTACACATCAGGTTTAGCTACATCATAGCATTTACTATACAAAATATTTATTATCTTATCCATTTTATGGGCAGCACACTGACTTAGTGGTTCTCACATCCTCCTTACAGCAAGAAGGTCCACAGTTCGTGTCTCAGGCTCAGGAAGGGTGTATTTGTGTGGAATTTGCATGTACTCCGCGTACTTGGTTTCGTGTTGGTTTCCTCTGGGGACCCTGGTTTCCTTACACAGTCCGAAAAACATGCACAGTAAGCTTATTGACTGTTCCAAATTGCCCCTAGTTGTGAGTGTGAATGGTTGTTTGTGTGTGTGTGTGTGTGTGTGTGTGTGGGCCCTGCGATGGTCTGACGAGCTGTTCTTCACCCAGAGATGGCTGAAATATACTCTAGCCTCTCTGCAAGCCTGGTAGGATAGATGTGTGTGTATACAGGTGAAAAACTGTTTTAATGGCTATATGACAACTGTTTTGTGGGGTTCGGCATGACTCCTAACCAGGCAGGGATTTTTATGGTCATTAAAGCTTTAATGAAACATAAAAAAAAAACCTCTTAAATAACTTCAGAACTTATTACAATCATTTCCACAAAACCTTTTAGTTCTGTAAAGATATTTTATGGAGTTTGATGAAGAGAAATTGTACTTTATGTACTCTTGCACACTGTTCTAATGCACACGTCCAGATATATGGAGAAATGAGAATTAAAAACCCAAGTGATATGACTTATTTATAGTGTTTATCCTTTTTCTTCTTCTTCTTCAAGGGTCAATAATTGGAACGACAGCTTTACCTTTTCCTTTGGATATTCCACCGACATTCCTCCTTTTTATCCCTTACTTCTCATAGCGGTCAAATAGCAAATTTTCTATATAATACGTCCAAGCATGTTTTGGGTAATACTACAAAAGCATTTTGCCCCCTACCACTCTTGCTTTATTATTATTTTTATTTTACCTATTGACTCCAATGCATTTTTCTTGGCCTACTCTCAAAAGATTAGAGGTACCCAAATACTAGTGAATAGCGTGTGTGTTTTCTCTTTCATTATCAGCTCATTTTCGCTGAATGCAAAGATTTCCTGCAGAAAGCACCCAAACACTCACAGGCTTAAGTATCTCTTATTCACTTGTTTTGGTTTTAGTCATAACACTTTTATGTGAATTTAAAGGGTATCTGTGGTGAATTAGTGTTACTAGCTATTTACATTTGGCATCAGCAGATCCTTTTATCAACATCGGCCCATGCCCAGTTTTAGAGTGCTGCGGCACCAGGCATGCTCCGAGACATGTTGCCATCCTCATTCACTGACCCATGCATCTTAACACATTACCGCCCAATGCCGAGCCGTACAAACAGCGAGCGCAGAGATTGTGAAAAACATGTTTTTTGTTTTTGTCCTAAACCAAATGATAGCCTGAAAGCTGAGTTGGCAAAACGTTAGCTGCATGCGCCATTTTGGAGTCACTAGAATGGAACGTCTCACTGTCTTCACAAAACTCCTCCCTCTCTGGTTCAGATAGGTCACTATTTGCATCATCTTCCCGTGTATAGATTAACGTGTTGACATCACTTCCTGGGGAATAAACGCCGGCTAACCATAGGTTCATGCTACGCTCACAATCCACAGGATAAAATCACCCAGTTTATTGCTTTTTATGGTCATTTATGTTAAAATAATTGTAATAAACATATTACATATGCACAAATTATGCTGTAAGGACGACCGGTACTCTTTTCTTATACCCGGTGATTGAATGGGTCCCTTTAAAAGCAAGGACCACTGAAGAAGGTAAATGTACTTATGTTGCCATATCTTATCTTCACTGTCATTCCTCCATGCTCTCATTAGAACCCTACTACTCATACATATTAGTCATGTGCAGTAAGAATTGTTTAGTGACTATATTTCAAAGGAAAGTGAAGAGTGAAATTTTACTGGACTGGCAACCCTGATTCAACTATGTGGATTTGACTAAGAGAATAGTGTTATAAATATAATATATATTGTGTTTAACTGGCTTTGGGTCTGGACTTAATTCACCTGCTCTTTGGACAATGTGATGAAGAACTGATCATATTTGTCCCAAAGAGCAGAAAACCATGAAGGCCTGGAACTGAAAGTAAAACGTGAGGTGTTCTGGGTAATTTCCCAAAATATAGGGCAATATTCAGTTCCTGAAATAGGCTGGTGGTGTACACAGGTGAGTTAAAGAGAAAGTGAAATGAACCGAGAGAGAGAGAAAGAAACACAAGTAGTGCAGTCAGTGTAGCTCATGGCACCATGACGTCTAAACGCTGTTTCTCTGAGGAGGACTTCACGTGCCCTGTGTGCTGCGACGTGTTCAAGGATCCCGTGCTTCTCTCGTGTGGTCACAGCGCCTGCAGTAACTGCGTCCAGAGGTACTGGGACATCAAAGGGTACCGAGAGTGTCCGCTTTGTAGGAAACGATCCGCATTAGACCCTCCTGTTAACCTGGCTCTGAAAAACCTGTGCCAGACCTTCCAGAAGGTTCGAGGAGACCCCGAGACACTCTGTGACATCCACAGGGAGAAGCTGAAACTCTTTTGCGTGGATGACCAGCATGCTGCGTGTTTACTCTGCCGGGATTCGATCAAACACCTCCAGCACTGTTTCATTCCCGTCGATGAAGCGGCTTCGGAATTGAAGGTAAGGGTTCCATAAATTCACCGGAATGACACTTTCGGGTTTTTTTCCCTCTCCCGACATTTGTGATTTAACTTGTTTCGGTTACCGTGGTGTAGTGGATAGTGTCCTCTCACAGCAAGAAGGTTCTGGGTTCGAGTCCCGGCCTCGGGCGTCTCTGTTGTGGAGTTTACATGTTCTCCTTTTCGTGGGTTTCCTTCCTCCTACAGTCCAAAGGCATGCACATTAGGCTGTTCCAAATTGATGGTTGTGTGTGTGCGTGTGTGCCCTGCAATGGTCTGGCGAGCTGTTCAGGGTGTATCCCACTCTCGCCCGGTGTTGGCTGAAGTAGGCTCCAGCATCTCGTGACGCAAGTAGGATTCAGCGATTCAGCAAATGAGTGAAGGAGGCTGTTTAAACTAAAATGACACTGAAATCAAAACATGCCTCACAGCAAGAAGGCCTGGGTTCGATTCCCAGCTTGGGCGTTTCTGTGTGGAGTTTGCATGTTCTCCCTGTGCCTGCGTGGGTTTCCTCTGGGTACTCCGGTTTCCTCCCACAGTCCAAAAACATGTTCAGTAGTGTGAATGGTTGTGTGAGCATTGGCCCTGTGATGGCCTGGCGAGCTGTCCAGGGTGTACCCCGCACTCGCCTGGAGTTGGCTGAGATGGGCGCCAGCTTCCACGTGACCCTAATTAGGATTAAGCGGCTTAGAAAATGAACTAATGAATAATGGTGGAGCTCTGAGTAGAGCATCGTGGTTATGCAATATAGTTTAGATGGTCTGTCCAGTGCTCATGTCCAAACCCAATAAGGCTGCCACATCCTGATTGGCTGTTACGTATTACTGACTTGAATGACAACAGGCAGCAATTTTTAAAAATAAATAAATAAATAAATAATAACAGATTTATTATTAATAATGAAACCAAAACTGAAATATAGGATATATATGGTATGAAATGTGCTACATCTATTCTTTCTTCTTAGGACAAGTTACTCTTTAAGTGGCAGTGGTGGCTCAGTGGTTAAGGCTCTGGATTACTGATCTGAAGGTTAGGCGTTCAAGGCCCAGTACCACCAGACTGCCACTGTTGGGTCCTTGAGCAAGGCCCTTAACCCTCAATTGCTTAGTTGTATAAAAAGGACGAATATAAGTCACTCTGGATAAGTGTGTCTATGACAGTTACATTGTCATTCATTCATTTTCTGAGCCGCTTAATCCTAATTAGGGCCGCGGGAAGGTTACCGCCTATCTCAGGCAACCGATTCTGGGCTTGGGCAGAATACACCCTAGACATCTCGCCAGGCCATCGCAGGGCAGAAACATGCTAACAGCTTCACGCTGACTCTTTACGAAATTCAGCAATGGTTCTTTCACATGCCTCTCACCATGTACAGTGATATACATGGCTTGCCCTATAGTAACCCAGTTAGCTGCACTGGGGGGACAACAGTGACAACCTGGTGACAATCCCAGTGGGGCTTGAACTCCTGCACACTGCTGCACAATTACATTGTCATAAATAATTAATAAATGTTCATGGAGCAAACACTGAAATCAGAAGCTTGACAGAACATGAACTTGTTAGACGGATACTTAAACTAACAAGACAGTGAAGCGGAGGAAATCGGGGTATCAGGCACCACTGGGGGCGCTGTGTGGTTTTTGGACCCATGAACTGTGGAAGGCCTGTGGCCTGCCGGTCTGAAATGTCATAATGTCATATATCTGGTCCTCCATAAATTTTATGCAAATTGCTGGACTTCCCGATCACATACTGGAATTAATTATCGATCATTAACAGCATCAACATGAATATGAATATGAGTACAGAAAGTGTAATATCTTTGGAATGAGTGATTACATTTCCTTTATTTAAAGATATTTGTAATCCTGAAATGGAGAACTGTCCAATGAAGTCATCTCTAATGAAATATATATTTAAATTGCTAATGATTATACGTATATCAGAGCAACTGTATGATTTACGGCACTGTTTGATTATTGGATGATTTATATAAATGATGATTTATGCACAAAAAGCCTAAGGTCTGCCCAAATTCTGCCCAAGGTCGTCTGCCACGTAATGTCAACACCACCTGTTGTAAACTCTTGTAATCTCAGCCGCTGTCTTCTCTGAAAAGCAAAGAAATAATGGTGGCAAATGCTTAACACTAGAAACTGACTGTATATATACCAAGACCTAGACTGGATTTGTGTGTCAGCTGCGCTGAACTGCTATTGTTTTACACTGTGACTGAATAACATGTTCATGAACCCTTTTTTTTTTTTTTTTTTTTTTTTTTTTTTTTTTTTGAACTGCTAAACAATTTGCTGATTTTGGTCTACTTTGACTGAATAAAACTGCTCTTAATTTTAAATCCACGTATCCTGGTGAGTCAACCTGTGTCTGCCACGACAACAGGTAAAACAAATGTAAATGGCAGTCAGCTACCGAAAGGAAAAGCAGTGCAAAGTAAATCCAGGCTCAGACACCTATCAGTAAAGACATCCATCAGGAGCTCTGCTTTTAGGCAGTGATATATTAAGGACATCCCACACCTATTTTGTTTCCCTTGGCATTTTTTTTGGTCCACTGTGTCCTGTTTGAAATTTCTTACTGGTAAATTACTTACGTTAAACAAATCAAAAATGGAATAAATGTTTTGTTCCTGATTGTAGGGTATGATTATGAGTGCGCTGAATACCTTGAAAATGAAAATGAAGAGCCTCCAAGACGCCCACGTTTACTGTCATCAAAATATTGAACACATAAAGGTGAGAAGGACTAATCATAAAACGTTTATAAGTTATGATGGGATATCAGAATAAGGTATAAAATAGTGCATGGTAGAAATGATGCACTGGTAGAAATCCTGCCAATAAAAAAACATCCATTAATGAGAGTTAAATACTAGTTTCAGATGATAAATTGCCAGAAGTGACGTGTGTGCGTGTGTGTGTATGTGTGTGTCTGACTTAATTGTATTAATAATACCAGCAACAGGCAGATTACATAAGGACTCAGATAAAAGAAGAATTCAAGAAACTCCGTCAGTTTCTGCAGCAGGAGAACAGAGCCCTGATGAATCAGCTGAAAAAGGAAGAGCAGCAGAAAACAAAGAGTGTGGAAAGTAAAATAGACAACATTATTCACGAGATGCACTCACTCTCAAACACTATTAAAGATATCAAAAAGGAATATGAATCCGAAGACGTCAAATTCCTGAAGGTTAGACCTCCTCATTTCCTTCTTGTCTTTCTGTCATTAGGAAATTGGTCCACCGAGTGCTCTAACATCCAGTCCTGTTGTCTTGAACTTCTTCAGCTGCATACATTATCATAATTTGTTTATCAATCCTCAATATCCTTTGTTATTTTTCTTCCCTTAATTTTTTTCCTTTTTTTTCCTTTTTTTTTTTTTTTTTTTCCTACAGAACTTTGAAAAGACTTTGGAAAAGTGAGTTGGATTTGTCTTGATACTCCCTCTTTTTTCATGCATAAACAGCCTTAAATTAATTTTATAATTTTATAGTTATAGTTTACTGTCATCCATTAGACTTGATGAATATGAAAATGTAAAATGTCCTGGTTATGGATATTTAACACTCAGGTATTTGGTTATAGATAACTTATAGCCAATAAGATGCAACTATATTTAATTCCATATATTTTTAAACATAAAGATATTTGTAATCATAATATCATTGGGGAAATCCAATTCCATAGCACTTAGTATAAAGAATAGTGCAGCCCTGATTTAATTTTTATTTATTAGTTTGTTTCATTTCATTTCATTTTAGAGCTCAATGTAAAGATTCCGATCCAAATACGGCTTCAGGTGACGTTATTGATGTTGCCATGTACGTAGGAAATCTGCAGTTTAGACTCTGGAACAAAATGAAGAGCATCATTACATACAGTGAGTGTTTTTATTTAAACCATTTTACAAATAAACACAATGTGCTGACATTATTAATTATTTTCTTGTTGAACAGCCTTTATTTTTGGGAAAATACCATTTTTTGGTACAGTACTAAATTAGCACATTGTTGCCTTAACTGTGCAATTTTTATTGTATTATTATACCCCCTGCCTTTCACATTTCAATGCCCAACATGCCTGATTTAACTAATTAACAGCTCTTCATGACTTGAAGTGCATGTGATAGAGCAGGGAAAATACGAAAATGTGCAGGACAGGTGGTCCTTCAGGATCAGGGTTTGGAACCTCTGCTGTAGATGCATCTTATTACGATGGGTTCTACTGTGCACAGCCATCCTTACCACACTCCATGGGTTGTTGAGTCAATCCCAAATCTTGATCATCTTCATCTGAAGACAGTCCTTTGTCGACTTTGGGTCATTTATGTAAGTTCAACTTCAAGTTTCGTGTTTTGTGCCAAATAAATTGAGAGTGGAGCTTCTGAGCGGAACCCCATAGGCAAAAAAGATGACTCAGAGGGTCCGTCACCAATAAAAAACAGATTTTTTATGAATAACGAAACTGAAACCCAAAACATACACCACCGCTCAGACTCTCACAGAATAAAAAAGCACACACTCTAACACACCAAACCACCAAACATTAATGGGAGCACAGAACATGAACTCGTTAAACGGACAATAAAAATAACAATACAGGTGATGCAAATGAACATGAAAATCAGTGGGTGAAAGGCAATGAAAAGAAAACTCAGTGTTAAACTTTACTGCTTTTGGCAAAGACAGTCATTGGGAAACAAAGGGGAGATTTGTTTATTTATTTATTTCATCCAGGGCTGAAGATGATTCAGCTCTTAAACGAGCCAAGCTACTCTTATAACACCAGTCCTGGACACCTATCAGTAGAGATATCTATCGGGAGCTCCGCTATTAGGCAGTGCCTATAGGTTTATATTATGCTTACATGTAGCAATGTGTTGATAGCTCATTTATTCTTCAGTCTGAGGACATTGAAGACTTCCACAGCTGTTTTAGGTTTCTTTAAGATACACTAATTATGATTTGTCTCTTCAGCTCCTGTTGTTTTGGACCCGAACACAGCTCACTCACAGCTCATCCTGTCCCCGGATCTGACCAGCGTGAGAGACAGTGATGATGATAACCATGAAGACAAGGCTGACAAGCCCAGACCACCGGTTTTGAATACTCCGAAACAGTTTAATAGTCTGTGTGTGCTGGGTTCTGAGGGCTTCTGTTCAGGGCTGCACTGTTGGGATGTTGAGGTGGGAAACAGCACCTTTTGGATGCTTGGCGTTACCACAGAATCCGTCCAGAGAAAAGAACCCAATGTTTTTCCTAAAGGAGCTTGGGGTATTGGGTATGATGGTAAAAAGTTGTGTGCTCGATCCCCTTTGGAAGGTTACACTCCTCTCACGTTGGTTGCCAAACCCAATGTGGTCAGAATTCGTCTGGATATGGATTTAGGGGAAGTGTGGTTCTTAGATCCGGTCAGTAACACCGTTATCCATGTGTTCTTGCATCAGTTCACTGAGAAGGTCTTTCCAGTTTTCCATAGCATGTGCAGTCTGGCTCCTCTGAAGATCATGCCTCTCAATCATTTTGTATTGTTGGGAGACATGAAACATTAACGCTTGTGTTTCTACAAGTGGCGGGGGTCACGTTCCTGACTATAGTCCATATTTAAAGCTGTAAAGATGAAATGATTTTGATATAGCAACTTGAAGAACTTGAGAATCAGTTCAGAGTACAGTATGAAAACTTGTGTGATGCTTAAAAAAATATACTGTGATGTAAAAATTCCAAAATCACTTTTGGGAAAAAAACGACTGCTAACCATTGGTTCAGCCCCCGCTAGTAATCCAAGGGATAAAAAATACCCAGTTTTGTGCTTTTTATGGTCATTTGTGTTCAAATAAATGTCTGTATTGCTTAAATGCATTACATGTGCACAAATTATGCTGTAAGGATGACCAAATACGGGCATTTTACACATGTTTAGACATGTTTTTGAGCATTTAGACCAATCATTAGTTAACTTTTAAAAGTTTTGATGTATATTATACATATTTACCTATAAGTTCATACCAAATATCCTAATCTTGCTGCAGCTGATTGGGTTGGTTTAAACGAGGTTAAGTTAGTCAATAACACAAATGACAGGGCCAAAAATCACTTTTGTCATTTTTTTATTTAAGGTCCCACCACAGAAAAACTATTGGTCATTGGATGACATGTTTTTTTTTGGCCATGGATCCTCAACACTCCTACTTTCTGCATAAAAAGTATTGAATTCCAGTAAGCAAAACACCATCTTTCAAATTCGGGAGGGGTGGATTTCATGAGCCTTACCCACATACATCATACTGAATTTTCCGGTAAATCACATACGGGGAGATTTTAGCTTTATAATGATATGCTTATAAGGCATTACTGTTGTGAAGACTTTCATTATTGGGTCATGGGTCAAGTGACGTGCATTCTTTGAAACCAAACACAGATGAATACATAATGAAGCTGTATTGAAACATAAATAACACAAAGGGCGTTGCACTAATCCACCTCCTATATAAAAACCTAGGGGGAGATCGACAGACCAATCGGTGCTGCGTCGGCAGTAATGAAGGTGCTGCCCCGGTCTGTTATGGTGAAGAGGGAGCTTAGCTGAAAGGCAAAGCTTTTGATTTACGAATCTATTAACGTTCCAACCCTCACCTCTAGTCATGATTTGGGTGGTGACCAAAAGAATGAGACTGTGGATACAATGGCTGAAATAGGTTTCCTTTGGAGGATGTCTGGGCTCAGCTTTCCACAATAAAAGAAATCAGTTGAGCTGGATAAGGAATCTGATCAGAATTCCTCTAGGTTACCTCCCTTCAGAAGTTTTCCAGGCACTCAAAGGGGCAGACCCAAAACTCACTGGAGGGATTATATTTCCCGTCTGGCATGGGATCATCTCGAGATTCCCCAAGAGGAGCTGGAGAGTGTCGCTGGGGAGATCTATACCTGGGTTTCTGTAAATGGATCTCAAATAAATGGAGAAGAATGGATGGAACAATGTATTTACTCATGGAAATTTATATTGATAGAGATTCTGTTCTGAAATTAATCCTTTTAGAAACCATATTTTATATGTATAAAGCCCAAACTTATTGGAACTGGATTCCTTACCTTCAGCAAGGAGGTTATGTTTTTCTCAGCATGGGTTTCTGTGTTAACAACTTTATGCAAAAATCTATGAGTGGATTTTGATTATGTATTTATTTTTATTTTATTTTTTTATTTTTTGGAGCAGTGATGTATGGTTCAAATAACACTCCGTTTGATTTTGGAGATGATCCGGATCAAATTCTGAAACCAGGCATTTTTAAAAGATTCTTTACCATTGACAGTTTTTTGGAAGTGTGGTATTACAGCAGGCCCAGTAGGGGGTGCGTTGTACTTTCTTTAATTTATTTATTTTTATTTTTAGCTTGGTGGAGGTTTGTGATCTCTGGTTGCTTTTGTTTTATCTACAACCAAAGTGATTACAAAAGAGATCTAAAATGATTATATTGATAAAATGTAGTGAATTGCGTGTATATACACAGTACATCTTGATTGTCTGATATTTACATCCAGGCTTTCTGATGTAATAATGACTGATGCACTTATTTATTCTGGCATCTAATTTTTTTTGTGTTATTACTGTGCTGTTTATTTGAACTTTAATGTTGTTCTGTAATGTTTGTATTAGCCATATTGTATGTCACTTCACTCTGTGTCTCTTACTTTGTATAGTTGTGACCCTTTCTGGGAAAATTTGACCAAAGTCATTTATTGTGTCTTGTTTAAGATGATCAGTCATGATCTGTGCCAAAAATTGGTCATTTCTGTTTATTGTTCCAATGAATTAATTTTTAATCATCTATAAAATACAATGCTTATTTTTACAGTAAAAACTGTCAAACCCAAACAAATGATGACTGTAGTGAAGCAAATAATCCACAAATTTGCGAAAAATTCACAGAAAACTGATTTCTTCAATTGATAAAAACTTGCCTGTGCTTACGTCCGCCTCAGGAGAACCCATTGTTGTTTTTATTCAGTTGGTTAACTAACTTCCTAGTGTACTAATATATTGGACTCCAAATTCATTCACATACAGTAACCCGGTCTGATTCCTGAGACTGGTGCGTTCTGTGTGTCTTTGGCTGGGATCAGCTTTTAGTATATATTTTTCCAGGATATTGACCTGTTTTTAGAAACTATTAAACATTTCAGATAGAAAATGCATTGCGACAATCCACTGTGACTTTAGCCCTCAGATTTTGAAAACTTCCAATTCCAATACCTCGGAGAATATTGGATATGACCAGCTGAAATCTCAAACAGAATTTCCTATATGCTTCTCAAAAATGCAAAGACTTAACAAATCAATGTTTTTTCCCTGAATAACACTGTAACTTTGAGTAGAAAGGTGTAAAGTCTAGTTCAGAAATAGAAGCAGTGTGTAAGAGGTGTTTTGTAAAATACAAAAAAAAAGGGGAGGGGGCGCATTTGGCCTGTGGTTTGTGTGTGTGTGTGTGTGTGTGTGTGTGCGTGTGTTTACTATTTTTTACCCCCAGGAATAGTTTACCAAATATTAACCATGTGGTGCCAATAATGATTGCATTATCGGGCGTTTCTGTGTGGAGTTTGCATCTTCTCTCTGTGCTTGTGTGGGTTTCCTTCCACAGTCCAAAGACATTCGGTGAATTCCCTTTATATTTTGTGTATCTTGTGTTTATGCTCAGGTAATTTTTCCTTTCAGTTTTTTAAACCAGTTTCCCCCAGTATTCCACTGATTACTTCATATCTGGACATTTCCCATTAACACACATTACTGCTAATAAATAAAAATGCTAACTTTTTAAATGCGCTGCACTGTCTTGTAACTCACTCACTCACTCACTGACTCACATTTTGCATGTTGAAATTTTTCCACAAAGGGCAGCTCTTGGTTCTCTAGTAGTCTTCTATGCACCTGTACAATGCAGTGTTTTCCACACATGAGCTATACTTGGGTAAGTATATTGACTACTCCGCGTGTAGTTTTGATTTTATTTTTTAAAGAAAACAATTATTTTCTTCATTTTCTTTCATGCCCACAAGTTCTGTATAATGTAATAGCTCACAATGCATTCTTACCATAAAATACAGAAGATACTGCCAGTTAGCGAGCAGCTAGGTAGTTATGACGCTAGCTAATTAACTAAGGGCCTGTTCCTTTTAGTAGTCCAAAAACATCATGTTTGAAGGAAAACTGTCAAATTCCGAAAAAAATCCACTCTTAGTATCAAATACTTTAATGCCATATTTTGTTGCTTTTCATGGAATGAATCTAAAGAAATCAGTTTGCTAGTGGAAGTAGCTAGCGGCACTCTGTACTGGCACTTCTGGCTTGCAGACCTTAAGGAAACCATAAGCCATATGAAAAACTAAAACCTGTTCCTCGAAGAAAGCTGAAAAAGTTGTGTTTGACTGGGAAAAAAAAAAGTTAAATTTTTGAAAAAAAAATCACATTGTTTTCTTTTATTATCAAATACTGTCATTACAAATGTTGTTCCTTTTCACAGAATCATTCTGGAATACAGGGTTTAAAAAATGTGCTGGTTATCGCAGCTAATATATATATATATATACCAGAATTCTGGTAGATAAAAAAAAAAAAACTTTAGATAAATTTTTGAATAATTTAGGAGAATAGAAGTCTGTCTCAAGAGCATGAAAGCAAAAAACTTTTTTCTAATATTTATAAGATAAATTTTGATTTAGATTTACATTAAACATGCCCTATTTGACTTCATACAGCTCCACTATGTGATTTGTGACGTTTTTGCACATGATATGTTCATACTGGCCCTCGCTGACCTGAAAATAAACTCTGAACATCCAGAAGATTATATTAGCAGATGAGGTGCTTTCTTTACGACCAAAACAAGTCAGCTGTCCAGGGGGCACACAGTGTAGCCCTGATTTCCAGCTTACTAGAGCATAGGAACAGTCGTGTGTTTTCACCTGCATCAAATAAGACATGGATTCTCAGCTTCCTTTCTCTGCCGAGGAGTCTTCCTGTTCCAGGTGCCACAGCATCATCAAGGATCCAGTTCTCTTGTCCTGTAGTCACAGTATCTGTGTAGTCTGTTTTGATCAGTCCTGGAAGCGTACAGGATCTCTGGGATGTCCTGTATGTGGACAGCGAGCTGATGTGTCTTCTCCGTTTTGCCCTGATTATGCACTGAGGGATCGGTGTGAAGTTGTGCTACAACGAAGGAAAAATGAAACCGCTTCACTGTGTGTTACATCACTCTGCAGTCTTCACAGTGAGAAATTCAACCTCTTCTGCCTAGAAGATGAACAGCTGCTATGTGGGGCATGTCTCACATCAAAAACACACGAAAATCATCAGTGCTGCACTATAGATATTGCAGCACATGAGCGTAAGGTGAGACAAGTGAAAGCGGTTAGAAAGTCTGAAAGGTCTGTGTCTGTGCTTTGTATTAAGAGTATCACATGTACTGAGTTACACCTGGATTTATTACAGAAATGGTTCTAATCAGTATCAGTCTCAGTTATAAATTCAGGCTTAAGTGAGTTGTGCCGGACTTAGGAAAGTGGTGTTTATGAAAAACAGAGGGGTGTGTCAGTTGCAGGCCATTCTGATCTTGGTCTTAAGCCCAGTTTTGTTGCACAATATTGGCTTGAGCGAGCAAGCAGCATTAACCTCAATCTGTCATAATGAAATTTATGCTTTGGGGTTTAAACACCCCGCCTCCCACCCAAAGTCAGCTGGGATTGGCTCCAGTTTCCGCCAAGACCCTAACAGATAAGTGGTACAGATAATGGATGGATCTATGGATGGATGCATTGGATGATGGATAAACACCCTGACCACATGTAGACTGTCATATTTGAAAGAAAATTAAACCCAAACTTAATAAAAGCTTGATGTTGGGGCAACTAATGGTTAGAGTAGCGGCAATGGGACCCAAAGGTCGCTGGTTCGATTCCCGAATCAGCAGGGAAAATGTGTCGTGGGGGAGTGAGCAGCACCTTCCCTTCCTCCACCTTCATGGCTGAAATGCCCTTGAGCAAGGCACCTAACCCCCAACTGCTCTCCAGGTGCCCCAAAGTGTGTGGCAGCCAACTGCTCCGAGTGTGTGTGTGCTCACTTTGGATGGGTTAAATGCGAAGGTTATAATACAGTATATCAAAATGAAAAATAATAATAAAAAATAAATGTCTGTTTCTATTAAAACATGCTGTTTTATGAAACTTTTTTAGACATATAAAATAAAAATGACCAATAACGCCACACACGGGGATGGGGGGGGGGGTAACATTGTGATATGAATAGTCACGTGATCACCCCATGTTCTCTTCTCTCTGTACTACGGCATTAATTTGTATATGATGCATGGCGCTGTATTCTTTTCTTTCATATGTACGAGCGGACTCTTGTTCGGTGTGTGAATGGAAGCGTGTATGATTTGAATTTTTTTTTTACGTTTTATTTTATTCAGAAGTTCACTAGTTTATATCTGATTTGTGAGTTTAATATCTGTATACTGTCATTATTGCTGTTAACTTCCCTTGTATGGACTGACAGAGTCACATTCTTTCATGAAAGTGAAACGGCAGCCTTTTCAAACTGGTTAATGCAAACTATCAAACGGATTTCTGCAGGTTGCAACTTTAAAACTGTAAGTAAAAACATCCTGATAATGAAAAATACATATGTTTATGTGTAACAGGAGAGTTTGAAAGACTTTTCTTTCATTTCACTTTAAGGCCAATATTAAATATGCGAACCTGATACTGTTAATTCATTAAGTATTAGTGTGTGACTGATGGCCCTGCGATGGCCTGGCGAGCTGTCCAGGGTGTACCCCACCCTCGCCCAGAGTCGGCTGAGATGGGCGCCAGCCTCCCCGCGACCCTAATTAGGAATAAGCGGTTCAGAAAATGAATGAATGAATAATTCCCTAAAGTCCCTAAAAAAATTTTTGCATGGAGCACACTGTGAGCATTATTTACAGCCAGATCCATAAGTATTTGTGCAGTTACACAGTTCTCAATTTTGCTTCTGTTCATCACCATAATGTATTGGATATGAAGCCATTGAAGCCAAGATGGAATTGAGATGTAGGCTTTCAACTTGAAGGGACTTTAAAAATTTGGAATTAACCATTTAGGAAGTATTGGCAATTTACATTCCACCCTCATTAAAACAGTATCTACAGATATACTCCAACACATGGTACATAAAATCAACATTTTGGTGTAGTATAGTAATTTTTATAAATTAAATAAGTAGGATAGTTATTTAGTTAAGCAGTTCAGCAAATGAATGAAATATCATTTAGTTTACAATGTTTATGTATTTCAGAAGGATCTTAAAACTGCACTCAGGCACTATCAGGAGAAGTGTCAGGTCCTCAAGAAAATCAAGGCAAATTATGATCAAACTGCAAAATGTATTAAGGTAAGAGCGTGCCTTAAATTCTGATGTTCTTGAAAAGCAATGCACTGTACAGTGCTTAATGTAAGTTAGTGTCCATTATAGAACCAGAGCAAGAAAACGGAGCAGCAGATGAAGAAGGAGTTTGAAACGCTTCATCAGTTTCTTCGGGATGAAGAAGCTTCTAGATTAGCTGCCCTTAGACAGGAAGCGGAGCAGAAGAGTCTTGTGATTAAACAGAAGATTGAAGAGATAAAAATACCAATATCGTATTTTTCCTATATTTTCAATATGAAGAAAAACAACGCGGGATGTGAGGGTATTTCATGTATGCAGGTAGGAAATGGATGGAGTTAAAGGTGCAGTGTGTAACATTTTGTCGGATCAATTAGTCGAAACTAAGTATATCATAAATAAACACGTTTTCAATGATGTATTATCATTTTTAAAAATTTATGAAACCATCGAATAAGCTGTTTATATCCACGTGGGGGGGGGGGGGGGGGGGGGTCCGCTCTCATGAAGGCCGCCCCCCCCCCCCCCCCCCCCCCCCCCCCCCCCCCCCCCCCCCCCCCCCCCCCTCTCGCAGGAAGGCCGCCACAGCAGCCCAGATCCATACAGGCTTTAAAGGGGCGGGGTCAGGAATAAAATTTTAGTTGTCTGCAATCTAGAACTTCACCACTAGATGCCGCTAGATACAACTAAATCTTACTCCCTCACTCATTCACTCATTTACTGATCCACTTAATCCTATTAGGGTCGCAGGGAGGCTGGATCCTATCTCAGCCAGACCATCACAGGTCCAAAACACACACAACTATTCACACTCACATTCACACTTAGGGTCAATTTGGAACAGCCAATCAGTTCAGTGCACATGTCTTTGCTAACCACTATCCACCGCCCAATCTTACATACTGTACCTTTAAAACCGAGATGAACCTGAAATTAAAAACTCAAATCTTGTTTTGTTTAAAATTTAATAGCTGCATCCATTCATTATAATAGTAGAAAAAAGTAAGAATGACAAAAAATCTTTTTTTTGTTGTTGTTGTTTAATGGATTTTTTAATTCCCAGATCTTAAAAACAGACGCAAAAGAGTAAGTCATCCCTTATTCATCTCATTCCTGCAAACTGAATTTCCAATTACAACTGTTCTTCGATGAACCCATAACAGCACTGACACCTGAATGCTTTGCTATTTATAGCAGGGCTCAGGACTCCCTGCAGGAGACCCAAATGTTTCCAGGAGCCCTGATTGATGAAGCCAAGCACATGGGGAACCTGCCATTCAAAGTGTGGGAGAAGATGCAGGAGATTGTTCAGTGCAGTGAGTTTGTACTTTCACAAAAATTCAAGCTCCCTAAAAAAAAAAAAAAAAAAAAAAATCGTAGGTGTTCTTGGATCTTTTTTGTTCCTCTCTGCAGCCTCTGTGATTTTGGATCCAAACACAGCCCACCCTGACCTCACCCTTTCAGATGACCTGACCAGTGTTCAGCGCAGCCACCAAACGCAACACCTCCCTAATAATCCAGAAAGATTTGCTCAGTCTTACTGCGTTTTAGGCTCTGAAGCATTTACCTCAGGCACCCATAGTTGGGATATTGAGGTCATGGATGTTCCTGATTGGGAGGTCGGTGTGACAACTGCCCTTATTCCAGGGATCAGAAAAACTGACATGGATAGGGAAAGCTGGAGTGTCAAGGCTTGCCATGGTGAATATCTAGCACAGTTTTCAACATCAGCATCCATAAAACTCCATCTAAAAGAGAGTTTACAGAGGATCAGAGTTCAGCTGGACTGGGGCCGAGGAGAGGTGGAGTTCTCAGACCCTGTTACGGACACACATCTGTTTACTTTCAGCCATTCTTTTACTGAAGGAGTCTTTCCTTTCTTTATTACTCCCTGCAGACATTCAGCTCTGAGAATATTACCGTTAAACACTATATCAATTGTATGTTGAAGACAGAACAGCTTAAAGAGTGAGAGAAGTTGTTAAAGCATTAAAGGTACAGTGTGTAAGATTTATTAAAATAAAATAAAAGATAATAAAATTATTATTATTAGCTTATAAGTAATTGTTTTACATTACCCAATTTTTATACTACATAGATGGGGTGGGGCGGCACGGTGGCGTAGTGGTTAGCACGTCCGCCTCACAGCAAGAAGGTCCTGGGTTCGATTCCCAGCTCGGG
>JAQMYF010000004.1:5431826-5443127 GCA_030014195.1 Neosilurus mollespiculum
TTTATATTTATATATATATATATATAAATTGCATGTGTGTAGTTGGATAATTAAAATTTATGTACTAAGAGGAACAATCTGGCAACCTTGGTACGATTTGAATCACCGTTGATAGACTCGCCCAGACGTGGCCACGCCTCCTGGCAACAACTGCCCTAAATGTCACGCCCACAGGAACATGATTGATTCTCATACAGAGCTACAGGGAGTCAGAGGACACAGTATAGTTTAAATATTTTAATAGAGATTTTAGTTTCATGCCACAGCATATTTGTATTCTTGAATCAATTTGTGGGTTTATTTTCTATAAATACTGTTATATAACTGTGATTATATTGTAAACAGTGAACAGCTTATTGTGGATGCTCCACAGATTATTAATAAACAGATTGCTTAACTCGTGTTGTTCGTTTATTAATCATTAATTTGCTGAACCATTAATCCTACGAGGGACGCAGAGAGGCTGGAGTCTATCTTGGCCGCCTCTGGGCGAAGGCAGGGTACCCCCTGAACAGCTCGCCAGTCCATCGCTGGGCCAACACACCCATAACCATTCACACTCACATTCACACTTAGGGCCAATTCAAAGGCAATACTGTGCAGGTCTTTGGACTGTGGGAGAAAACCGGAGTACCCCGAGGAAACCCAGGCAAGCACTGGGAGAACATGCAAACTCCACACAGAAGCTCCTTTCACTGGTACTGTATATAGTTTAAGGTTGGTGGGAAAACATTTAGATATTTTGCTGTAATATTAAAACACCAATTATTATTATTACGCTTAGTTGCTTGTAATTACCTCCGCTCCGTACGGAGGTATGGATTATAGTCACTAATGTTGATTTGTCGCTTTGACTGTGAGCAAAATCTTCACCACACCCCTGCGCAGATTTTCATCAATCTTGCTGGGGACACTACCCTACCAGAGTCCCTGAGAGGGTTTGATTTTGGGGTGTCAAAGGTGAAGGTCAGAGCAAGGTCACAAATGTTTGGTAATAGAGCACTTATGACTTTGAAATGAGTGCTGATAGACATGCCATTACTATTGAACAACAATAGGATACCATATATGGACCGTTACATTTGACCTTGAGTGGCCTTGAAAGGTTAAACCCCAGCCTGCTTACAGATTTTTCAAACAAGAGATTATTGCTTATTTGATCACATCCATGTACTATAGAACACATGGGTAATTAAAGCCAGTACTTTTTTTTCCTTTTCCTTTTTTTAAAGATTTAAGGCTTTTAACTGAGGCTGTGAATAAAAGACTGTCTTCATGTCATTCAGTCCTTCCTGAGTAGCTTTTCATCATCTCTTTTGGGACCCTTATTTTATAGTCTGGAGCATTATGCTGTCTGCCTCACATCTGGAGAAGTCAGGGGTGTGTCTGTGAAAAGGAAAGGTAGATATGTACATCTGGGTGAAGGCGGGGTACACCCTGATCAGCTTGCCAGTTCTTCGCAGGGCCAACACCCACACTCATGCCTGGGGTAACGTGGAACAGCCAATTAGCCTAATGTGCATGCCTTTGGACTGTGGGAGGAAACCAGTGTACCCAGAGGAAACCCCTGCAAGCACGGGGTGAAGATGTAAAACCCCACACACTAACACCCTTAACGAGCCCGGGACTCGAACCCGGGACTTTCTTGCTGTGAGGCAGACGTGTTATACTCTACGCATAGTTCTTATATATACTTGCAGTATGTGATATCAGATGTAAAGTCATCTTAAGTTGGCACAGATTAAGTTAAATGATGGTGGAGCGTGTGTTCTGTGTTTCAGACGTTTGCTTTAGCATTTAACAATTGTTGTTTTGTTTGATGCTCAGTAGTAGCTGGAGTTTTAAATATGTGGAAACATCAATACACAGTGTTGGTTAAGGTCTAAGGTTTAAAAGATGAACCGTTAAAAGAGAAAAGTTGGTTATTAACCAGTCCTGAATTTGTCCTGGAAGTCACACATACACACACACACACACACACACACGCGCACATTTTAACCTTGTGTAACCTTCATTATCTCTACTGGGTATTGATGCTGATCAATACTGTCGGCCTTTTGAGATATTTAATACCTCTGAATGGGGCCTGCATGCCTCCAGTGCAATGATTGATCTTTTGGGTCGGTACTGGATACAGGATCATGTTCTCAGGGTTAATCATGGACAGACGCAGAGTTAAACAGATGCTCTGGTTAAAGTGTTTGAGCGACTGTCAGGTGGTTTAAGAGTTTCAGGTTTCCTTTTACGTGCTAACAGTGTACACAGGGACTCTGTAAAGTTTCCATTGAGATTATGTTTATTTTGGACGTATTTATGAAAGGAGTCTCCGGTGTTAATTCTTTGTTGTGGTCTGAACTTGTAACTTGGATGTTTTTACTATGGAAAGTTTTTCGGGCTGTTTTTGAGGTTTCTCAGGATTAGAACAAGCTATGTGTTGTTATTGTTTTATTTTTTTTTTTTTTTACCGTTATCAGGAGGTTATGTTTTTACCTGTGTTGGTGTGTTAGTTTGTATGTCTGTTTTTTTCTTTGTTTGTTTGTGTGCTGTACATATAAAAAAAAAAATCAGAGATTTTGATGGAAGTTTTTTCTAAAGTAGGACGTGGTATAAGAAACAAACCATTACATTTTGGAGGTGGTCCGTGCATGGACATGTTGAAAGGAATCCATTTAAGTCAATATGTTCAAATGATGTGTGAATGGATGTTCATTAGATGTCCACTAGTGGGAGACATTTCATTATAATTATGGTAAGTTATAATCAAACCTGCAGTCAGGCAGTTTTTTCAGGTTAATGAAAGCACTTTTTACCGTAATCCATTTGTGCCTGGCAGAAGTAACCTGCCCCTCTAGTTTTTCGTCGTTGTTGTTGTTGTCATTGTTTTGATTTTTTTAATGTCTTATTAACTTAAAATAATTTCAGTGTAACTTCCGTAATGCAAATAATAACAGGAATCAAGTTGTTGTGCTGACCTTCCATAACATTAAATGTAACTATAAATGGAGAAAAAGTAAAGATATATATATCATTCATTCATTTTCTAAGCCGCTCACTCCTAATTCGGTTTGCGGGAGAGGCTAGCGCCTCACTCTGAGTGAGGGCGGGATACAGCCTGGACAGCTTGCCACCCAGATAAATGTATCGTTGTGTAGTGAAAGTGGAGTAAAACAATAAAGGACACCCCCCCCACACACACACACACACAAGCTTTGTCCACTGCATTGCAGTACTTTACAGGTTCCTCTGTACATCCAGCCATTCCGTACTAAAAAACGTTCCATATAAAGAGAAGGATAGTATTCACTTCATCCCTGGCAATAAAAACATCACAGTCTCTATAACAGTCAGGAAAAATAGCTTGTAGTTGAACTTTGTTCCTTTAAACACTTCCTTTGATGTGCTTGACAACACTGACACTTGGACTCCTTTTTTTCTCTCTTCTTTCACCTCCATGTTTCATACTTGAACTCTGGTTATGTGAAAACACTGTTCCACATTTGCGACTTGCAACTACAACCAGGTCTCTAATATGTCCTCTGGGTAGGTTTAGATCACTAGAAATCTGATTCTCTCATTCTCTCTCTCTCTCTCTCTCTCTCTCTCTCTCTCTCTCTCTCACTCGCTCTCTCTCTCACACACACACACACACACACACACACACACACACACACACACACACACACAGAGGGAATAACAGATCCATGTCCAGATGTTATATGGGGGATTGTCACGTGAAGACGAGCAATAGATTGGGCTGAGTTATGCACATCTTGTGTCGGTCTGAAGGCCAACGTGTCAATAAGCCGCTATGTTTCGTGCTTAGTGTTGATAAATTCTGGGATTTTTAAAATTTGGAAACTTAACAAGAATAAATCGGAAATGTGCTAAATTGTAGTGTAGCTTATGATATTGAATTGAAATGTAGTTTTAAAAATATCTTGCAGCACAATCCTGGTTAAACAGCAAGATTTAATATAATTTTATTTGAATTTCTAGCTTGCTTTGTACTTTAATAAATACATTAAAAATAAAGTCAAAATTGTGGGGTTTTTTAAACTGTGTGTGAAATGTTAGCATGCATGTCTAATTAAGACGAAACAAAATGTTTATATTTGTTTCTGATACAGTTTGTATAAATTATGCCAAATTTCCATTCAATTCCTGTGTATTCCTATTAGGATAATTACCAAGGAAATTCCCGTTTCCATCTTGAAATCTTCCTGTAAAATTCCGATCCCTAGAACGGCATTCACAAAGAAAGCGAAGAGCAACATCCGAGTTGCTTTGCCACTGAAATACACGATCAATGGAAGCATCTGTCAATCAACATTGTCTTTAAAGGACATGTCTTAAGTTTTTTATTTCCCACGATTACGAGCATACAGTGATAACAGTGCTAGTACTGGAGTGCCCCCGGGTTGTTCTGCACTCACATTGTCCCCTTAATGAACCAGGACACTTTAAACTTCCCGCTCGCTGAATGCTTCCGAAAACGCTCTCTTCGGCATTTTCCGCCGAAACTGACTGCTGACGTCACTTACTGAAAGCACTTCAGGGCGGAAGCAATTCATTCGAAATGGTGACATCTTGCGTTGTTGGCGGGTGTAGCAATAACTCCTCGGAGAACAGATACAACCCCCACCGAGTTGTCTCTCTCCATCAGTGGCCGACTGACCCAGTAATATCTGTGAAGTGGAAACGATTTGTGGATTCCACGAGGAAATGCAGTACCCAGTATTCACCCCGTGAAGACCGACCCACGCACAGCCCGAGGTGCCTGTAGTGAGAGACGGAGAACTAAGCTGAATTTTAGAAGGGTACGTTTACTTTTAATCATGTATAGCTCAGTTTAATCGACCCTCATACTAGTAGTAGATACATATGTGTGTGTGTATATGTACATATGTACATGTACTAATACTATTACTGGCACAGTGCTAATGTAGCCTCTGGTTTTGTCATGTTTGTAGGACTAAATAATAAATAACGCTAATGTTAGATGCTTGTGATTAATTCCGGACAGAACATAGAAATAATTCTTACCAGTCAATGTTGTTGGCACGATTTTCACGGCCATCATTTGCATCCATGAGCTCGACTGGTTCGAACCGATAAGGTTCTATAACCGGGGCCTGTAAATTGTTTAATCCCCATCAACACTTTCATCACTGTCCGATGTTAGTAAGTCCGGGGCTGAATAATTGTTTAAGTTCTCACTCCCATTGCTAAAAGACCTGTACGAATGGAATGGAGAAGCTTCTCTATCACTGGTGGCCATTTTACTGTAGCAAAGCTTGACTGTTGTTTTCTGGAATCTGCGTTACATTGTCACGTGACCAACTTCGGCTCCGATGTGAGTGTATTTGGGAATGTTCGGAAAACACTGAAGTTTCTCAGCTGGCTTTAAAAACCACAGTGTGTATTGGTCAAAAAAAGCTGTAGATGTATTTATATAAGCCAACCAACAATTTACATAATTTTCCATTTTTAATTAAGACATGTCCTTTAAGCTTTGATTGGTTATTGTTTGTAAGTTTGTTTGACAGTTTGCTCCTGCCTGCTTTGCTGTCGAACATTGACTTTGCATTTTCGTTTGTCGCGCATGGCTTCCTGTTTGGATCCAGCTCAAGTTCCCCAAAAAAAATTACCGAAAATTTTAGACCCTTTTACAACCCTAACCCTTCTCTCACACACACACACACACACACACACACACGCACACACAAACGCAGTGCTGTTAGTACCCTGTTTTTATAGGTTAATTAATTGAATTTATTTTAAGTAAACGAAAAAATATTACTTATGATACCATTATAATAAGTTTACCACTTTACTACATCAGTCAATTTCAATACTGAGCACTAGCTTTAAGTTACGGCGCTCTTTTCTACTTCACAAAAGTTTAAAGGTTTTTCTGAGAGCATGACTTTAGCTTAGCATAGCATAAATGATAATATTTAATACTCTAAGCTAGTGTGTACATTACATACATAAAATAAGCCAAAAGCATCTTTTCAAACTGCTGCTCATGCTGTGTCACAGGGTAGCGCAACATATACAGAGGAAAGCGCTATCAACCATATACTATAGCTATACTTGAGCTCATGGACGGCCATGATTGGCTAGTGTCACAACAGGGGAGACTCTTGAACTCCCGACTGCAGATGGCTGTGGCATGATTGGGATTTGTAGTTGTGTAGCTGGAGCTAGTCTCTAGTCAGTATTGCTGGACGACTCTTTTAAACAGCTTCAAACTAGTTCTAGTAGTGGTAGCGACTGCTCTGTTTTACTTCATGAGTATTTGTTTGCAGTGAGGGTGAGGCGAGAGGCGGGCCTATGGGAGTACGCAAAGGGCAACTGAATAAACAAAGTCTCAGGACTTTGACAATGATCGACTAAAAGTACAAGCTTCCTGGCAGCACCTGTGGTGTCATTTTTAGCTGGTAATAAAGTCCCAAAGGCAGCTAAAATATCCAGCCTCTTTCTAAGGTACCAAAGATTGTAGAGGCATGGGGCTGGTCTGGTTTGAAAGCTAGTGAAGAATTCTTTCTAAGAGTTAAACTGTGGCACATGCCTGCCACTGTGATCTGGTAAGATGTCAGCCATTTTACAAATGCAGATGAGTCTTGTTCTGGTAATGTCCCAGGCTCTCCCTGGAAGAATGCAATCATGTGACGTCTAACAACACAACAAGGCATTAAGTGCTGTTATAAACTAGATATAGAACTCTAGTTTCGTAGGTGTCTTCTTAAATGTTTTTAAACCATTCCCAGTTGGTGTCTGCAGTTTTTTTCAGTGGTATATACTCCCTGTGCTTGCCAGTTTCCTCCCACAGTCCAACGATGAGGTCAAACGGCTACTCTGAATTGCTCATTGGTGCGAATGGTTGTTTGTATCTTATTTAGCCTTGCAATAAACTAACGACCTGTTGAGGGTGTACCCTGCCTCTTGTCTGAAGTCAGCAGGGATTGGCTCCAGCTTCCCCTGCAACAATGGAATGGATGGATGGATTGATTGGCTTTTTTACTTAGAGTTTTGAAAATTTACAGAGAATTAAACATTGTCTCCATCTTGAAACTTCTTGACTATCACCAAAAAAAATTGTGGGGCATGGTTTCGTTACATGGCGTACTGATGCCACATGCTGCCAAAGATCCTGTCTTTAAAGGTCTTTCAAAACAAGTGTCCTTAGAAGATACCTTAGACAGATGTCTGTTGTAGCACTGACCTTCTTTTTCAATCTGTTAACTTGCTGGTTTGTATAAAAGCTGGAAGTGTGGGAGGAGGAGGTGAAACATGACATGAAATTATTGGTTATATGACCATTTGAGGTCAAACGCCTTGCTCAAGGCAAGAATCAAACAATGGAAGCTTGGATTTGATCTCACGACATTTCAGTCAGTTGCACAAAGCCTTTAACTATTAAACATCCTGTGGCCCTGGTTTTCTAGGACATAAACCTGGTTATATTATGATTTTTATTCTGAATTTTCCTGGCCTTGTATAAGATAAGGCATTGTTCCTACTCCTGTAAGTGAAGAGGAGTTGATTATCAGGTGACTCACTTTATCCTGGCGGCTGTACAGCGTAGTCCTTTGTGTTTGCTTCTGTAGAAGTTAATTGCACCTTTGTTTGCATTTAAGTCAAGACTGCGCCCAGAGCCACTCTTAAAATGGCTAATAACCTAATTGTAGGCACGGTGCCTTTGGAGCATTGTGAGGTAAATACCTTGCTTGAGGGGACAGTGGCAGAGCTGAATTTGAATCTGGTACCTTCATTTTCAGTAAGAATGTAGCGTGCTATCACACTTGTTAATAATGTGTGGGAATGCCCCTGCTGTTCCAACATGCATGCTACGCTTGGCCCAATCATCCTGAGTCCAGGAACGCCTGGATATGGATATGGATATGGATATGGATATGGATATGGTATGTTCATTGGGCAATCTGATTGGTTACTTTGAGTTTTGTGATTGTCTTGGGGGATGTCTTTTGTTGCGTTATTTGAGACGCCACCAACCTTTGAAAGTGTGAAGATGGATGGTCGCATTTTGTCAAGCTTTTAAAGAGATTTTGAAAGCACACCCTGTGTGTTTTCAGCCTTTCTGTGGCCTTACCCCTACTTAAACATTTTGAGTGCTACCTCAGGAAGTTGTATGGGAGTTGAGAGGAGTCTGGAGCCGAGCTATAAAGAGGAAAGTAAAGGGGATTTCCAAGGTGAGGCAGGAAAAAAAGCAAGGAGACAGTCCAAGAGTGAAGATACGTCAGAAGGAAACTAGAGAACGGAGGTTCACAGGAAAGAGCTGCGCTGTGTTATTGTGTGCAGGGATTTAACGCACTCCTGCTGAGGAAGTAACAATAGATCAGTCAAGCAGGTTTGTAGCACCACTCGAGGTGTTTGAAAGGAAAGTGTGTATGGCAACACAACTCTTTTCAGTGCCGCAATGCTAGATGATATTTAAAAAAAAAAAGAAAAGTTATATTTGATGGATTTCATGATGAGGTTCTGTTCAAGTCCAGGAAAGTCTGGCATTTATGTACAAGTACTTTGTTCCAGACTTTGGACACATTTGAAACTTTAAATATTTTCGAAAGAGTAGGCCATTGGGTTGCCTTCAGCATTCTGCCCTGCCGTGGCCTAGCGAGCAATTGAGGATGTACCCCGCCCTCGCCCATAATTCGGCTGAGGTGGGCGCCAGCCTCCCTGTGACCCTAATTAGGATTAAGTGGTTCAGAATAACATATTTCTTAAGCCCTAGAAGAGACTGGTGACCTGTGCATGGTGTTTTCTCGACTGGTTCCAGCTTTTCCCCTCGACCCAAAGGGGGGGGGGGGGTTAATCTTTCTCTTTTTTCAAAAGCTATCTTAATATAATCTCCGGAACATAATGGAAGGTATCAGGGCAAAACGGAGGTTAACAGAATATGTGTCTTTGACAAAAACTCTACTCAGTCTCCATTGCGGCAGTCTCTTCAATCAGCTCACAGTCTGACCATCCGCCTGAGTCCATATCACAATGACAACAACAACAATAATAATAATAATAATAATTATAACTCATTGAAATCAGACAGGTATGAAACCATATATATGATTTATACTTTTAAAGTTATACTAAACCCCCCACTGTCAGGTATTTGAAATAACCGTATAGTAGTAAAGTGTAAGCGGGCAAATGGGGAAATATTTGTATGCAAGAGCATGACGTTCATTCACAGATATATAGTTTAGTAGTAATTTGGGTTTGTAAGAAATAAGAACTTAGATAGATTATCACTCTATGCAATTATTAGATATATAGAAACTTACGTTTACATTGCAAGTGTACCTCCACATTATTATTTTATATTATTATATTATCTGCGGTGAACTTCAATACGGTCACGTGACTATGCGTTGCCCTTGGTTACAACAGCACGTTCCCATACCGGAGGCCACACAAACAGTTTATCACACCATAGGATTCAGGCTGATGCAATAGCTCTCTCTAATTACTTTCATGGTCTTCCCCTCACTGCACAGCAGAGATACCTTCAGAAATTAGCTTTGTGTTATGGAATTTACCCTGACAAACATGTATCGCAACCGAGTGCAGACTGAACACCAGGCAGTGTGAAATGTTCTTGAAAAAATATTAGTACATAAAACCGCTGCATATTATGTACTGGTAGAAAAAAAAAAGCACATTGTAACAGTTGTGGCTTCACTCAGCATGCTCTCGACTTGTTGCCTCTACCCAGCCAAACTAGATAACAACACACACCTTTTCTCAGTCTGTGCTTGCTTGCAACATAACTGTTCACACTGAGTGGCTTATATAAAAATTTATGGCTTATTTACTAGTACATGAAACTGCTATACATTTGGCAGCAGAAAAGAGGCAATTCTAACAGTTGGGACTTCACACAGCATGCTCTCGACTCGTTGTTTCTACCCAGCCGAAATTGCTAACAACACACACTGCCTCTCAGTCTGTGCTTTGCTTTCAATATAATTCTTTCTAACAAGTAGCTTTCTCATTATTATGAACAAAACAAGACACAGAATATTAGCTTTACATGTGAACTCACCGGTCATAATAAAATAGTCACTGAAAACGCAGATATTTACATCCAAATCTGCTATGGATATGTTGCTGAACCATTTAGCTCTCCTTTTGCTGGAGAGTTCTTTAGCATGCTTGCCCTGGCTTTTAATAATTGCCGGGACACGGAAAAAACCCTTGTCTCTTAACCTCTTCATGCGGTTGGAACAACCGATTACAGCACATTTACTGTACGTTTTACATTCACAGCCTCCACGGCGCTATCAGTATGGCGTCGGTGCAGTGTTTTCTCATTGGCTTCCGTGTGGTGACACGTTTTGCAGAAGATCCGCGCGGAACAAAGTAACGAGCAAGGTGATTGGTCAAATGTCAGGTTGCGCGTCGCTTGCCTGAAGCAATACATATGAATACTCGCCCCATATTTTTTGCCGATTCGCCTAGAGAATGCCTCATTATAGAATTTGCTGATCATATTACTCATCCTAAACATTTTATAGTCGCCAAGGGTGAGCGGGTGAGCATGAAATTCCATCCGTGTGTGTATACTGATTAGAGAAATGGTACTCTGAGTAAATATTTACATGTGTTACCGGAGTCTGCAAATCAGCAGAAATTCTTTTCTGTCTAGGAAATCTGCAGTGTGGTCAGGTTATTATGATGTCTCCCACCTGCATCTTTCAGTATTTTCCACAACTGGTTGCATTTTATTTGGAATGTTTGCTTTCCAGACATGCCATGCTGTGCTTAAAGAGGCTGAGGTCTGTTTATGAGACTATTAAACATTGGTTTAATTTTATAGCCTGATTTTTTTTTTTCAGTCATTTTTTAAATTATTGCTTCCAGTAACCCTTGAACTGTTACTTACTCTCACTAACTCATTTGCACAAACCGTGTACTCCTGTTAGAGCTGCGGAGAGGCTGGAACCTATCTCAGCCACCACTGTGCAAAGGCTTTTTGTAGAATTTTCAGTATGTAATGCTACTGTGCATCTCCTATATTAGTTTTGGTATGGGGGGGGCATCGTGGCTTGGAGATGCTTTTTAAAGGGTAGCAGTACATAACCGGGAATGTGGAGATGTCAAAACACGCAAGTTAACCAACAAGAGACTCATTTACAAAGAACAAAATTTGCAGAGTTAGAATTTAAACCCTAAAGTGAAATGAGTCAAGTCAAGTCAGGTTTATTTGTATAGCGCTTTTTACAATTGACATTGTCACAAAGCAGCTTTACATAGTAAAATTAAATTAGGGAGGAA
>JAQMYF010000004.1:5479971-5496824 GCA_030014195.1 Neosilurus mollespiculum
AAGCGTATGCCATCCCTCCCTCCCGTGAGAGCTCGGCCAATTAGCTCCCATGGACTCCCGGTCACGGATGGCTGTGGAACTACTAATATATAAATGCTAATGAAGGTACCACGCCGTACTCTCTGTACTGCATGTGCGCTCACTAAAGTGGAGATTTCACTGTTAGTCCATTTGTCTGTGCTTTATTTTTAGTATTAGTTTAGTTTCATACGTCAGAGTTGTTATTGTTGTTGTTGTTGTTGTTTCTACATTGTTTTTTTTTCAATGCTGGTTGCTGCTACTTCATTGGCTTGTATTCATCAAACCAACGTACACTTCACCCATGCTTCCTCTTGCGCTTGTGGAGAACCTACCCTTAAAACATTCCCCTCAGAATGGTGTTCTATTTATTCATATATGTCACTTTCACACTGGTTTGTACTCCTTTTTATTTCTTCTTCTTCTTCTTTTGTAGCTGAAGGAGCTGTACACGCTGCTGAATGAAAATTATGTCGAGGATGACGACAACATGTTCAGATTTGATTATTCCCCGAACTTTCTCAAATGGTAAGATTAGAAGGTTGATTATTACCTCCGCCAACGGGCTTGTTTTATTCTCAGTTTGTGTGTGTGTTAGCAGGATTACACAAAAAGTTATGTATGGTATGTATCATGAAATTTCTACCAGAGGCGGCGCTTTGATTCGATTTCGGAGATGATCCAGAACCAATTCTGAATGCTGAAAAATTTTAAAGGATTCTTTAACATTGTGAGAGAGGACGTTTTTTGGTTCATATGGGGGATTGCTTGGCTTGGCAGAGGTTTGCGCTCTCCTAGTGCGCTTGTTTGTATGATGCAACTGATAGACAACCAACCAAAGTCTGGTTACATAGATTATAGAAATAAGATTTTGTTCAACTTTGATTTGTATTTTATTTATCTATAAATGTTCATCATGTCAATTAATTTTTTCCCCAAATCGCTTAATCCTATCAGGGTGGCGGCGAGGCCGACACTGGGCGAAGGCGGGGTAATCACAGAGCTAACTCACAACCATTTGCACTCACAGCCACACCTAGGGATAACTCGGAACAACCAAGTAGCCTAACGTGCATGTCTTTGGACTGTGGGAGGAAACCGGAGTACCCGGAGGAAACCCAGACAAGCACAGGGAAATCATGCAAACTCCATACTGAAACGCCCGAGCCTTTCAGGAACTTCTTGCTGCGAGGTGGACGTGATTCTAAGTGCCGCTGTATTTGTTTATCGAGTGAAATGATCGACGTGTCTAGATTCACTCTCTCCACCCGTCTCCTTTAGGGCGCTGCGTCCGCCGGGCTGGCTGCCTCAGTGGCACTGTGGTGTCCGAGTCTCGTCCAACAAGAAGCTGGTGGGCTTCATCAGTGCCATTCCTGCTGACATCCACATATACGACACGTAAGATAAAAAAAAAAAAAAAAAATGAATAAATGTGATCCTTGATGGGGGAAGTGTTCTGGAGTGGAGATGATTAACATTTTCTAGAAGGAAGTCTGTGATGTCGGCACTTGGTAAGGTCTCTAGTAAGGTCTCTCCGTTGAGAAAGCGGATGTGTAGCGGCTGTAATGTAAGTGGGAACATGAACGCGGGCTGGGGGTAGGAATGAGTGCCCCGATTCGATCTGATTCCCAAGCCAGCAATTTAGGAATGAGAGATGAAATACTGTGTAGTGGATTTCCATATTTGGAGTGAAATGTAAAAGGTCGACTTGTGATAACCATGTTGAATCAGAGCAGAAGTAAAGCTAGAACACTTGTCGACTGATGAAACGCATATTAGCCTAAAATACCCAGATATCTATATGGATTCAATACTGTAATATGGGTAAAACATACGACATGCTCCTGAGTGGAGCAACGCAAAAGCATTGCCCTCTCAGCCTGAGGTCCGGGTGTGATGGGCTGGGAGCTCTAGAGAGCTAATTGGCCGATACCTCGGGAAGGGTACACTAGCCAATCGTGTGTATAGGGAGCTTTCCTTCGATTGCCGAGGCTGACGTCGGGAGCAGTGCGTCAGAGGGAACACGTGGTGACCTTCGTCCTCTCTGGTTGGTAGATGTCATGAGATTAGGAAAGAGGTGTCGAGTGGGTGGGTGTGAATTGTCCTTGATTAAAAGACAAATCCAAAAGCAATTAATTATTGTAAAGACTGTAATTGTAATATCGTTTTTAAATCACTGGGGTACGAGAGGAATATTTTTCGTTCTTCAGGTTAAAGAAGATGGTAGAGATCAACTTCCTGTGTGTGCATAAAAAGCTTCGCTCCAAGCGTGTAGCTCCGGTTCTGATCCGGGAGATCACGCGCCGGGTTAACCTCGAGGGTATTTTCCAGGCGGTCTACACTGCTGGAGTGGTACTGCCCAAACCTGTCTCCACATGCAGGTACCCACAAATACAGCAATTTATCCTGATGCTAAAAGATTTTTTTATTTTATGTTGAAATGTTGTGCTGGCCGTGTAGGTACTGGCATCGCTCTCTAAACCCGAGGAAGCTTGTAGAGGTGAAATTTTCCCACCTCAGCCGAAACATGACGCTGCAAAGAACCATGAAACTCTACAGGTTATCCGATGTGAGTCTTTTCTTTTGGAAGTTATAAAACGAGGCGTCATTTACTAAATACACTAAAGTGCTGTTGTCATGGGGATGTGTGAAATATGAAGCCGCCTTCTCTCTCATTGGTGTTGCATCACAGAGCACGCGCACTCCGGGGCTGAGGCCGATGGCGTCCGGCGACGTGCAACAGGTGACGGCGCTGTTTCAGAAATACCTGCGCCAGTTCCACCTGCGGCCCATCATGGGGGAGGAGGAGGTGCAGCACTGGTTCCTCCCACAGGAGAACATCATCGACACATACGTGGTGGAGGTGCGATGTGTTCGCAGACTAGCACAAACCTCGTCGACTTTTCCTTTCTGTTTAGTGTTTAATGTACCACTTTATCGCCATACTTGACTTGTTTTAAATCTCAAATGTGCTCGTCCAGGGTTCTGATGGCACGTTGACCGACTTCATCAGTTTCTATACACTGCCGTCCACAGTGATGCACCACCCGCTGCACAAAAGCCTTAAGGCTGCGTACTCTTTCTACAACGTGCACACGGAGACCCCGCTGATGGATCTGATGAACGATGCACTCGTCCTTGCAAAACTGGTACGTCTGGGATTTCCATGCCAAAAAAAACCCTTCAATGAGTAATTTAGACATTATCATCAAAGTGGTGTCGCTAAGTCTGTTTCTCACGGAGCGGCGAATGCTGACGAATGTAGCGAATTTTGAATTCGACAGCTTTTCTGATTTTCTGGCTTTTCATTTTGTGACATTTAGCAATTAGCCGTGACAATTAGCAACATCCGTGCAAATCTTCGCCGAAGTGGTTTGCAAAAAATGGTTGCTGAACAAGTAGCGACTGTTAGCAAATGTTAGCGGTGGTATTTGTGATGGTTAGCAACTATTTGTTCCTCTTTTTGGGAATGTCTGGAACCTTTTGCCAGCTCCTGATGAAATACCAGGGGACTGTCAGGCGAACTTGGAATTGAACCACCCTACCCTGTTAAAAGGGTGCGCAAACCCTCCCCAGATATAAAAGATGGGCTTCTAAAATATGGAAATGGACTTCTATCAGGCCCGATGTGCTGCGGCTCTTGAGGATTTGTAAATACGATGACCTCATGAAGGGTTGTGTGCCCTTGTTGGGGAATTTCTGGAGCAGATCCATGTTCTAGAGCAACATCTGGTTTCTGTGATTAATATTATAATGTGTGCGAGAAAACACAGCTGCAGGTATGCAAAAAGAGTTTCCGGTTCTTTCAAATCTGTTTTTATGTCTGCATGAGTCAGAACTTTACTGTGATTGACTGTATCTCTCTCTCTCTCTCTCACACACACACACACACACACATTCTGATTCTGTCTGTGTGTATATATCTTTCTCACTCACACTCACATTCTATCTGTCTTTCTATATCCGTGTCTCTCTCTGACTTTCACACACATTCACTCTCTCATACATACACTTTATCTCTTAGTCTCTCTCTCCCATTTATTCATTCTTTCACTGCTTACAGAGAGAGCAAAAAGACTCAGGGGTAAAAAAAAGATTCTCCCGTCAGATTCTGACCTCGTTACTATAATTTTTTTTAAACACTATGGACCTAGAAAGGTACCCTGAGTGCAGGGCAACCTCCACCAGGCACAAATGGATTATTATAACTTGGCATAATTATAATGAAATGTCTCCCCCTAGTGGACGCCTGATGAACATTTTGGTGCATATTATAAAATAGGCTTTTTTTTTTTTTTAAACAACATTCTAACACGCCAACACAGAAGACATTATAACCTCCTGGCAGATGTAATAAACATAGATAGATCGTTTGAGAATTGAGCTGATGAATATAATTAAAGCTTATCTTAATTCCGTTACATTTCTTTTGTAAAAGTCAGCTGACCCGTTCTGATTTTCTCTTACAGAAAGGCTTTGATGTTTTTAATGCTCTGGATTTAATGGAGAATAAAACTTTCTTGGAGAAGCTCAAGTTCGGAATTGGAGACGGAAACCTTCAGTATTACCTTTATAACTGGAAATGTCCCGCCATGGAGCCTGAGAAGGTAAGTGAGAGGCAAGCGACCTTACAGAAGTATCTGTATGAGACTGGGTGATATGATTGTGTGATACAGTTACCTACATTTTTCACATGGGTTTGAGAAATTATTGGTTCTGACTGGTCAGTTACTTATTCTACACTTTGTCATTTGTAATTTTTTTAGTGGAGTAATAAGCAGAATAATATACAGTGAGTCTGTCTTTTTGCGTAATAAACCCTGACTCGCTTCTCCCTGCACTATGTGTTGTACAGATCAGTGTGTACTTCCTTAAGCCAGCTGTAGTCTATGGTATTAAGCAACTGTGCCTGGAACGCTGTGCTGTTATCCATAAATATCAGCATGACTTCAAAAAGATTTGTTTTAGAAAGTCTGCATAATTTGGCGCTCTTACTTTAATGAATCATATTAGAGTTAGACACACGCCGGAACCACCTCACACACTCAGACTGCTAGTTTTGGAGTTCACCGGAGTGTGTATCTGCACCTCTCTGAGGGGAGACCCGTCCCCACACCAGGGTTCCAATCAAGCAACTAAACGGCGCATGTGTGAAGGCCTGTGTGATTATGTCACTATACGTTGTATATACATTAACAATAACATTCCTTCCTCCCAGGTTGGCCTTGTGCTCCAGTAACCAGCTGCTACCTTCAGGTCCAGGGGACGTGAGCAGAAGGTGAAACAAACCATGAAGAAAATCCATTCAGTGAATGAGTTCCATCGTGCAGCTCTCTTAGGTCTCGTTTTTGTTCTGAGAGACTCTGTCGTTTCATTTTTCCTTTTCGTTCAATATCAGCAGAATGTGAAAAACATCAGCTTCAGACTGACTTCTTCTCCATACTGTAAACACACAATTCTTAAGCCCTGCGTCACCTGGTAAACCTTTTCTTTTCTTTTAAATGCACATACATGATAGACAAGCGCACATCTCTCCGATGACGGGGTTAACCCCCTTCACGCCATTTTTTTCCCCTCCCTTTTTTTGTTCCAAATCAGTATGAAAGAGCGAGATCCTGTATAGTTAATGATGCGATATTTATTACGTGTTGTGTTTTACTAAAGGGGCGGAGAAACAGGGCAGGGTCACATCCAAAGTCTTTACCCTGGAACTCCTGCTGTGGTTTCCGGCTCCCGGTTGGGTTTTCCTGCATACATGTATAGAATGTATCACTTTTTTTTTGTTTGTTTGTTTTGAAGCACAACATGCTCTCAACAGAGCTCGAACGCTTTCGCGTGCGTTTTTAAGACAGTTCATCCTTTTGTGTGTGAACCTCGAAGAATGTGAAGCCTCGTTTTTAAACTCTGTTCACTCCTCAGTGTTTTAGTCTGTTATTTCAAACAATTCTGATATTTAGAATTGTATTTAAGTTATTTACGCAATGTCTGTCAATCATGAGGACGTAAACGTCTGATGCATTTGCTGGGAATTTTCACACGAGCACAAAAAACAAAAAAAAAAAACAGACGAGACGAACAATCACGTGGGCATCATCTCTTCGATGACGGCGCAGTCTTTCTAACTCAGCTTTCCCAGTGCTTCTGGGTATATGCAGCTGGAAATTTGCTCATCATTCCATTTAATTGTTGTTCTTTGGAATTTTTTTTAATACAGTAGAAACCGCTTTTGTGTTCCTGCTTCTATTGTAGTTGACGAACGTATCAGTGTCTCCAGGCCTTTAAAGCACATCCTAATTACAGTCTCTAAAAGAACCAGACGGACATCTCACATTTCAAACCAGACGCTTATTCTCAAATCCAGGTTGCTTTTGGTGAATGTTGGAGAGAGAGTGAGAGTGTGTGTGGTCTTAAAGCTTGCTGTATGAATCGAGCATGACCCCACCCCACCATAAGTCACCTGAAGTACTTGCCTTATTTACGAGGTCTTTTTTTTTAAAAAAAGGAAAAAAAAATACCTGATGTAGTTTTGAAATGACGCTCAGCTTTCTCTAAAGATTTTTATTAAACTCCATTGCAGGTTGTGTGAACTTCAAACGAACTTAAATGATCGATTGTACCAGCGCCATGGTGAACACGGTGTCCACCCAAATATCTGATTGTTAAAAGATACATAAATTAATACCAGCATGGATATCTGAATCGAATAAAATCATCTGAACCTGTAACAGTTCTCAGTCCCTCACTCAAAACAAGCTGGATGATTGATTTACTGATGCACTTTCACTTCACAGGCTGATAAAGTGGATTTCTGTCTATGTTTCAGTTTATTTCTCTTTTTAAATAGTGACTAAAAAAATCATAGTCATAAAGCTAAATTAAATGTCATGCTTTAAGGTGGCTTTGTTTCAGGAAGCCCCCACCACAGTGATGGTTTCAGGTCACGTGACCTCAGTAGTTCACTGAGCTCCTGGTCACTTCCGCTTTGTTTTCTTCATTTTTCGGATCTTTGAAGGATTCGGTATGACTTTCTTTACTCTCAGAGGTTGCAGTAATGTAACCGGGTCCTTCTGAACCCCTGGAGAAACTTCATCCAGTTTTCTTTTTCTCCTCCCCCCTGGTTCACCGTCTCCAAGCTCGGTTTCACCCGACACCTGAACTCCTTCCGGGTTAGATGCCCCCGGAACCCAAGCCACGCCCAGCGGTGGCAGTTTGGGCGCGAGGGCCGCGAGTGTATCCGCGAAGGCGTGGCTTCGGCGTTTGAACCCGAGCGCGAGCACGCTGGAGAGGCCGAGCGATGACGCGAGACTCGCGCTCAGACCCGGGACCTGGCACGCGGGGACCGAACGGGTTTGGCTCAGTGAGATGAGATGACTCGTCATGTGAGCGGGTTTCACCGAGTCACACACCAGCACCAGGCCCAGCTCGTTCTTCTCCAGAGCTTTGGTGACTTCGTTGATGCCGATGGCGAGCTCGTTCCTCAGGCGCTGGTCGGTCCAGCCGCGCTCCTGTGTCGGTTCCGTGCTGGTTACTGAATCCGAGCAGCCTCGACTATGTGACTCCTGAGTCGGTTCAGTGGTGTCTGCAGAATCCGAGCAACCTCGCTCATTCAACTCATGAATCGGTTCAGCAGTGTCCATGGAATCAGAGCAGCTGCGGTCGCGTGACTCCTGAATCGGTTCAGTGGTGTCCACAGAATCCGCGTTTCCTTTCTTGCTCTTTCTTTTGCGTCTCCACTTCCGAACGACTTTCACTCGTTGCTTCCGGAGATCGAGCGACACGAGTTTGTCCGTTACCGTTTTCAAGATGAATCGCGCGTGCCCCTTTTCTAACGGCTTCCACTTCAAGTCGTACGGGCTGTTGAGGGACAGTTTCACCGGGACCGGCTTCTTTTTCTCCTTCTTTGTGGCTTTCACCGGTGTCGCCATCCTTCTCTCGTGAGATAAATCCAGCACACGATTACTTTAATATCGTTTCAAAACAACTGTATCGACTCCCGTCCCAACTGAAGCAGCAGCGCGTGAATCTTTCCTGGAGGCGGCCATATTTGTTTCTTTTTTTTCCTGCTCTTCCTCGTCGCGTTAATGTAGAGGTGTAAGTATCATAGCGACGCCTGCTGTTTAGGTGGAGTAATGCAGTCTAATAAACATAGCGTGTATTCTGCTGAAGTGATGTGTTGGTGGTGTTTGTACCAATCCTCGTTCTTATCACTCACTCATTTGCCAAACTGCTTAAATCCTACTAGGGGCAACAAAAGGGGGGCATTGGGCAAAGGTGGGGTACACTCTGAACAGCTTGCCATACCATCACAGCAACACACAACCATTCACACTCGCATCAAGGGACAATTTGGAACACGCGGTTAGCCTCGTGCATATTTTTGGACTGAGGGAGGAAACTGGAGTACTTGAAGGAAACTCCATGCAGAAATGCTCCATGCAGGGCAGTGGTGGCTTAGTGGTTAAGGTGATGGGTTACTGATCCAAAGGTCAGTGGTTCAATCCCCAAAATTACCACTGTTGGGCCCTTGAGCAAGGCCCTTAGCCTTCAATTGCTCAGTTGTGTAAAATGATAATTGTAAGTCGCTCTGGATAAGAGCGTCTGCCAAATGCTGCAAATGTATCAATTTTCAAGCTCAGGGCTTTTTCATCGAGTCACTATATCTCAGACATCATTAATGCACGATATCAGACATTTTATGGTGTAATTTTTTTTTGGATCAGTGTTTCGTGTGTGGTGCTGGTGGTGTAGTGGTTGTGGTGCTGGGCTCCTGATTGAGGAATAATGAGTTTGAATCCCATTAGACCCCCAATATGCAAAGACCTCTAGGCAAGGTCTCAACCACAAGTGTGACTCTGTCCACCCAGCAGTATAAATGGTTACCAGTAAAAATACTGGGAAGGTAACCCACAGTGGACTAGCGTCCCATCCAGGACACTAACCCCTAGCCGCCTATTCTGTAGCTTCACGCTACAGAAACTTAGATAAGCTCCAGCCTGATGAGCCAGCAGGCTCGGATGTAAAAGCCCCTAGCCCATTGGTTAGTGGGCTAATTCATCAGTTATCTCCCTGAGTGGTTCAAAAACACAGGCCCCATAATGGAGGATCCTGATGCAGATAGTGTAGGCAATGCTTTTTGTAAATAGAAAAGGAAAATACATTTTCCTGTGGTATTGGTGAAAATCCACACAGATGAAGGGAGAACATGTGAAGCTTCTCACTGGCAAACTGGGACTGTCAGCAATGTATCATCCATTCCTTATCTATACTGTTTATCTTTCACGGTCCCAGTTGACTCCGGGCGAGAGGAGGGGTACACCCTGAACAGGTCACCAGTCTACTGCAGGGCTAACAAAAACAGAGCCAACCATTTATACTCAAATTTACACCTATAGGGAAATTGTGTTTGATGGATATTACATAAAATTGCATGTAAAATGTAAATGCATAAAAGCATGACGTTGTTGTTGTATTTATTTGGGAAAGTGTATGAATTGCATATGTTGTGAATTATCTGGTATAAGATAAGAACACTAAAACACTTTGGGATGTGCTGTTTAAAAAAATATTTAAAAAAATATATTTTTTAGACCAGTAGAATTCCTTTTAACTGATTATTTGTGTGTACTATATATCTCAACCCATTCATTCATTAACGTGTCGAAGGTGACTCTTATTTTGAAATGCTGAACCGTTGAATGTGGATTGTCTCTCGGCCAATCAGCGCACAAGTTCGACAACACACTCAAGCTCGCGACAGCTCCGCTCGAGGGCACTGTCTGATTCAGCAGCAGATCTGCGCGCGCACAGAGCAGTAAATACACCTGACTGCGCAAAACAAGACACGCCTGAGTGAGAAAATGCAGGTGAGGGCTTTCGTTCTTAATGTACTATCGTGCAGAATGTATTTATATCGTTCAATGATGCAATAAATATACGCATAGATTTTTTTTTTTTTATTCTAATCTGTTATGTGGGTATTTATTGATTGATTGATTGATTGATTTATATGCATGAAGGTTTAAAATGTCTTATAACATTCACTGCAAAAATCTGGATGTTTAAAGATGCACGAGCTGCTTGGAATGTTATTTCACCAGATCTGTCTTTATTTTTGAATAAATGCGTCAGAATGCGTCTTTCATCAGCAGGCGCACACTGTGACGTCATTCACTAGTCAGCATCTCTTTTTTTGTTCCCATTTAAAAAAACAAAACAAAAAAAAAACACTGGCATTTGAGGCCCTTTAATGCACAAGGTTCTCCAGTGCCAGTGCAGGTGACCGGTCATGATGATGTTCCACCCACCATCATGATCAAACCATTCCACACCAGCACTGGGATACGCCCAGTCCAAACCTGCAGTGTCTCTGCGGTAACATAGAATATATTTATCACGGCCCTGCAATGGTCTGCCGAGCTGTTCAGGGCGTACCCTGCCTTCGCCCGGAGTCGGATGAGATGGGCGCCACTCTCCCCACGGCACTGATTAGGATAAAGTGGCTTAGAAAATGAATGAATGATATATTTGTCACTTTTTTGTAATTTATTGAAATTTTTGGAGGATTTTCTAAGGGATCTTCCTAGGTTGAGCTGTAAAAATGGGATTTTTATTTATTTATCTAGTTAGTTAGTGTTTTACAGATTGCCAGCCAAGGAAGGACGGCTTCATTCAAATTACTATAATAGAAAAAATATATATATTTTTTTTAATCAAAGTATTTATTATAGGACTCTGTTTATGCCATCTGGACAAACAAATCCACATGAAGTCACAAAGCATTCCATATTAATGAGAAAGAATCTCATGATTCTGACTTTAAACCCGACGGCGATGAGATTTTGTTATATTTATGATCCATCTTCTTTATGTCATGTGATGTTTGATTCGTCACTATATCCCAATTCAGTACACATCGCTCAACCCTGATCTCAAATCCCATCCTGAGCGTTCCCTGATGCGGCATCTGGATCGCTCTGAATAAACAACTCGTACCCAGTGCCATGAGCATCAATCCAAATGATGTTCAACAACAGGGCACGATTGGGATCACTTATTAAAAATCATATTATTTTACTAGGTCAGAGACTAATAGTGTGATTAAGCTAAAAGCCTATTGGAGGAGGGTAGTACTGGAGAATCAAGTGCTTGGTGGGGATGTAGGTCGTTATTATTTGTTTGAAGATGGACGCTTGATGGCTCGTTGCCTCACTGAAAGAGTTGAGTCTTGATGACTTGTATCTTAAGGGTTGGTGGCATTTTATGAAGCGGTGTATGAGCACGCATCCCCTTTCTGCTTTGTAGGCAAGCATTACCATTTAAATCAGCTGTTCACCTCCACTGAGTTATGGGTGCATTCCATTAACATTTTTGGCTCGGCGGAGGTTTTCGCTCTCCCGAGTGCTATTGTTTTGGTAAGGTGTTTCTATAGAACACTAGGGCAGCAGGCGTTTCGGTTAGCACATCTGCGACACAGCAGAAAGGTCCTGGGTTCTGGTCCGGGGCTTGTGTATGGAGTTTGCATGCTCTCCCTGTGCTTGGGTGTGTTTGCTCCAGGTACTCCGGTTTCCTTCAACAGTCCAAAGACATGCATATTAGGCTAACTGGCTGTTCCAAACTGCCCCTAGTGAATGTGAGTGTGTTGCCCTGTGATGGTTTGGAGAGCTGTTCAGGGTGTACCCTGCCTTCGCACAGGGTCAGCTGAGATAGGCTCCTTGCGACCCTACTAGGATCAAGCGGTCTGATGAATGAATGAGTAGCTAACGTGCTAACCATAATACAAAAATAATCATGCATCAGTATGGGAAAGACGGCTAATCGAACCCTTTGTTAAGCTGCTGGATGAGTAGTAAAAAAAAAAAAAATAGGTGTAAAGGTGGATGTGTACAGTGAAGAGTGATGAGTTCCCAGGACGGAACCTGAGGGATGCAGTCTGGTTGGTTCTTTCTCTGGGAGTTGGACTTGGATGTCAGTGGATTCGTGCTTCTTTGTAATTCAGGGCATGATTGTGTGGTAACAAGGGGAGTTTCCATTGGCATGCACAGCCATTTGTTATTTGTGAGCTGAACAATAGGCTGTCTACAGTAGAGGAATAATGCCCATGGTGTGAGCATTAATAGTGGGATTATTGGCACTAAATTCATGCTGAAAACAGAGCAAATGATCCCAGACTGGAGTACTTTTTTACCCTGCAATTAACGAACAGCTTCTACTAAAGAAACATCGTCACCACATTGCAGTCTCTATTTATTTATTATACATTAGCTCAGATAACATGTTTTAGTGTCAGGAAACATAATGCAGCCATTTGGATGATTGATTGATTGATTGATTGATTGATTTTTTTTTTTTCCAGGCAGAATTTGAGAAGATTGCATCGGATGTAAAACAGATAAAGAGCAGGCCTTCTGACAAGGAGCTACTGGACCTGTATGGTCTCTACAAGCAGGCGACTGTTGGGGACGTTAACATCGGTAACAACAGTGAAGAATCAAATGCTTGTTGTATGTAATGTTTAATATATATTTATATATTTTCGAAAATGGTATCCGTGTGGTACAGATGCACCTAGAGTGCTGGATGTGAAAGGAAAAGCAAAATGGGATGCGTGGAATTCCAGGAAAGGTAATAAATTCCTACAGTGCACTCAGTCCATATTATATGTTAATAATAATAATAATAATAATAATAATTACATTATCAGTAATAATAATAATAATTTATTAACTTTCATTGTGCTTTTTTTTTTCTTTTTTAAATGTTTGTGGAGCTACGTCGTGTTTCCCTTTCGGAAATTATCATGATCGTGTTTTTAGACAGTGGGATTTGCACTGTAATGTTAAATCCTTTATCTTTTAATTTAACAGGAACATCTACAGAAGATGCCATGACTGCCTACATCACCCTGGCCAAGGAAGTCATCAATAAATATTGAATGTGATGAAATTTATCACTGGAATAATTGTGCATGGAAGTTTAATAGTGGGTCTGATGCAAAAAAGGGGGGTAAAATTTTATAATATATGAATTAGCTGCTGTGTCTTTGGATTCTAACAGAGCAATAATTCCTGTAAGGGTTAAAGTGTGATCACACTAGAGGTGCAAGAGAATAGTGACCAATTCGAATTGTTTTTTTTTTTTTCTTTGCAAATCTTTTTCCAGAATTTTAAAATTCTTGTCAAGGGGTTCCGCGACTCCAAATTCAAGCGAATATTTTGCAGCTTAAACACGTATAAACACGTATCAGGTCAAATTTTTGCAACTGATCTGCGAGTAATTTGTGAACAGTTTGCGGATGTTTGGCGGGGAAAAAAGCAAATCTCTTGTCATGTTTTGTTCGCATTTTCGTTCTCAAACCATTCGTTGTTTATTCACGCATTATTAGCACAAATAAAATACGAACGATGACAAAACACACAGAAGATGTCAGATGCCAGTGAGTCTTAAACTTGTCACTTTTCCTTGTGAACGAAAATCAAATAATTTGCGAGCGAAACAACAACTTGGTGACCTTCTCGCGACGTGAGAATTCAAAGCGACAGCCGTGAATTGCCATTTGCGTCAGTCGCTTTTCTATTGCACCTCTAATGTGATCACCCCCTTAGGGTTTTGCATACGCTATAAAATAACAGGTAGATGAAAATAAAGATATAGTTCTGATTTGGTGTCTTTATTCTGAATAGTACATAATTAAAGTTTTACTGCACGGCTAAGTCTCTCTCTGCCTCTCTCTTATATGCCAAACTGTTTAATTCACAGGTATCAAGCTCAGGGCCCTCAATCCGGCCCGCCAACTCATTTTATGTGGCCTACAAGAGCTTTAAAAGAATATGACAATCGTACAGTCTTTGCATCGACCATTACCATGAAACCTAATTCATCATCCTTCCACTAGGTGGCAGCAAACCTGTTTAAAGTAAACAGCTAGTCATTCATGACTCAAGAAACATTTCATGCTAGCTTGTCGCAGTTAGGCGTTATAGGAAAAGAGGACAAATGCCTAAATGAATCGTTTTGCCATGCAGATTTCATGGTTGCCCTTTAATGAAGTAGATGTTCAGTAATTTGACCCTTTAAATTTAGTGATATGGCACCTTAGTGAAAATGAGTTTCACCCCCCCTTGCTTAATCGTACTATTAGCATCGCGAGAAGGCTGGACCCTATCTCAGCCGACACTGGGCGGCTTGCCAGACCATCACGGCAACACACACAAATATTCACACTCACACCTTGGGGCAATTTGGAACAGCCAGTTAGCTTAAAGTGTATGCCTTTGGACTGTGGGAGGAAACCGGTGTACCCAGAGGAAACGCACGCAAGCACGGGCAGAACACGGAGAAACTCCACACAGAAACATCCTTGCCGACCCCAGGAGCTTCTTGCTGTAAGGTGGACGTGCTAACCTCTACGCCACCGTGCCGCCCGCATGGAAAGCACTTAATCAGTATTCCAGTCTGAAGAGCAGCATCAGTGCTCAATGTGCTCACTGACTACAAAACAAGCAGTACTTTGTTCATCACAGCGAGGGCTCCGCCAAGTCCTTATGAGTGGACACTTTCAGAATATTAAATCCGTTTCTTCTCCGTCACTTGCAGTCTGCTGGAAAGAGTAAATGTTTAACACGATAATATTTAATAGCTTTGGAATAAATACTTCAGAGGGAGACTCCAGTCTTTCCTGCTCAATCAGAGACATCATCTACAGTACGTTACCATACTGCCTCAGACATATCTATCTATTATCCATACTTCTTGTCCATCAGGGACACGAGGGAAGCTGGAGCCAATCCCAGTTGACTTCAGGCAAGAGGCAGGGTGTACCCTGAACAAATTTTCGGTCTGTTGCAGGGCCAACTCACAAACATATAAACCACCATTAACACTCACATTTACACCTATGGGCAATTCAGAGTAGCCAGTTTACCTAATGTGCATGTCTTTAGACTGTAGGAGAAAACCAGTGCACCCACACCCCCTCCTGTCTCACAGCAAGAAGGTCCTGGGTTCGAGTCCCGGGCTCTGGCGTTTCTGTGCAGGGGTTGCATGTTCACCCCATGCTTGCGTGGATTTTCTCCGGGTACTCCGGTTTCCTCCCACAGTCCAAAGACATGCACATTAGGCTAATTGGTTGTTCCAAATTGCCCCTAGGTGTGAGTGTGTGTTGCCCCATAATGGTCTGGTGAGCTGTTCAAGGTGTGCCTCACCTTTGCCCAGTGTCGACACCAGTAGTAGGATTAAGCGGTTCAGAAAATGAGGGAGTAAGTGAGGTTAAATCCTCCTGGGGAAACTCCCGGAGGAGCTGGAGTGTGTTGCTGGGGTGAGGGATGCCTGGGTAACCCTCCCAACCTGACCTGTCCTTGGATATGCGGAGGGGAAAAAAAGGACGGATAGATGGCTGGATAAATATTGAAACATTACTTAAAAAATGTCCCTAGTATTCGAATAGCTGAATTTATAATGTTTATAAAATAAATAAAACAGAAAAGAGAGCATGATTTGCAGAATGAGTAACTCATGCTGTAGCTTTGAGACTTTTATTATGAAGTCCCCTCACACGAGCTGCCATTTTGCCTGATTACCTATGCGCTGTTTACAGGCTACTGGGTGAAAGGTCACAGGAGCTTGGAGCACGTAAACAACACTGCACTGCGTCTGTCCTGGAATAACAACATTAACATCTGGAATTTAACAGCTGTTTACTCTGTGCATCTTTATAATAGAGTGTCTTTTCCTTGCAGGTCGTTTCATCTTTCTCTGAGGTGAGACAGTGTTTTATTTACCCTGAATTAGTGTGTTAGGGTGTAATCAAGGTAATTCATGCAATTAGTACTGGATCATGAGATTTGGACTGGAAGTTGCACTGGATAGCACAATAATATAGCATTTTATACATAAACTCTTTAATGACTGTTTAAAATTGTCTGTTCACCCTATTAAGTGCCCTCATTCATTATTTAGGAGTTTAAACCTACACCATGCCCTCATTAGGTTTCTGGATATTCACTTAATTTGTAAAGTAATATTTATTAATAAACCTACTTCACTTCTCAAAGGCTTTCTATGTGTTTTGTGTACAAACACATCCTGTACACTGCAGTATTTGTGCAAAGTCCTTTGGATTTCAGCCAACTTCCGGTTTAAAAAAATGTATGTTAAAAATAAAAAATCACAGATCATGACAGAAACAGAATGTATTTTTTATATAATCTTAATCGGTCGCATGGAGCCTATCTCAGCCGACTGTGCGAAGGCAGGGTACACCCTGGACAGTTTGCATTGAAGGGCAACACACACACACACACACACACACACACACCCCCTAGGGGTGATTTTGAACAGCCAGTTAGCCTAATGTGCATGTCTTTGGACTGTGTGAGGAAACCGGTGTACCCAGAGGAAACCCTGCAAGCACACGAAGAACATGCAATGCCACTATGCTGCCCTGTATAGATTTTATTTTATTTATTTATTTGTTTGTTTGTTTGTTGTTTGTTTCTGTTTTTGTTCCTTTTATTATTATTTACCATCTGAAATATATTACATTGCTGTTGGGTTTCCACCAGGTACTTTGGTTTCCTCCCACACAGTGTGCAGGTGATTATGTCACAGATAAGGACAGAAGCCTTCTGTCCTTATCTTTGATACCATCCTTTACCTTATCTTTGACACCATCCTGTCACATCATCACCAGCACACTCTGTGGGGAATCCCAATAAGAACGCTCTAGATTACAATCATATCCCAATAAAAAGCTCTAGATTACAATGATATCCCAATAAAAAGCTCTAGATTACAATGATATCCCAATAAAAAGCTTTAGATTACAATGATATCCCAAT
>JAQMYF010000004.1:5498911-5512459 GCA_030014195.1 Neosilurus mollespiculum
AGATTACAATGATATCCCAATAAAAAGCTTTAGATTACAATGATATTCCAATAAAAAGCTCTAGATTACAATGATATTCCAATAAAAAGCTCTAGATTACAATGATATCCCAATAAAAAGCTTTAGATTACAATGATATTCCAATAAAAAGCTCTAGATTACAATGATATTCCAATAAAAAGCTCTAGATTACAATGATATCCCAATAAAAAGCTTTAGATTACAATGATATTCCAATAAAAAGCTCTAGATTACAATGATATCCCAATAAAAAGCTCTAGATTACAATGATATCCCAATAAAAAGCTCTAGAAGTAATTACACTGAGATCCCAATAAGAAAGCTCTAGATTACACTGATATCCCAATAAAAAGCTCTAGAAGTAATTACACTGATATCCCAATAAGAAAGCTCTAGATTACGGTGATGTCCAAATAAGAAAGCTCTAGATTACAGTGATATCCCAATAAAAAAGCTCTAGATTACAGTGATATCCCAATAAGAAAGCTCTAAATTACAGTGATATCCCAATAAAAAAGCTCTAGATTACAGTGATATCCCAATAAAAAAGCTTTAGATTACAGTGATATCCCAATAAAAAAGCTCTAGATTACAGTGATATCCCAATAAAAAAGCTTTAGATTACAGTGATATCCCAATAAGAAAGCTCTAGATTACAGTGATATCCCAATAAAAAAGCTCTAGATTACAGTGATATCCCAATAAGAAAGCTCTAGAAGTAATTACAGTGATGTCCCAATAAGAAAGCTCTAGATTACACTGAGATCCCATAAGAAAGCTGTAGAAGTACTTAGACTTAGACTTAGACTTAACTTTATCGATCCCTTGGGGATGACTCCCTCAGGGAAATTTTAAATTTCCAGCAGCACAAAAGAAAAGCAGCACACAGATAGAAAAAAGCAGCACACAGGTAAAGAATAAACAATAAACACTTAGCTAATATACAAAATATAAAAGAATAAAAATTACGTTATGTAAGTAAATATAAAGAGCTAAATATGGCTTGTATGGAATATAAGTTAAAATTATTGCACTATAGATGAGAATGAGGTTATTACACCAAAGGAAAAGTGTCCATTTCTGTGTGTGTGCATGTGTTGCACAAGTAAATGTAAATGGCTACCCCCCCCCCTCTACTGCTCTCTATACTCTATGTCCTCCTCTATGTCCTCCTCTCCCCAAGTGAGGAGTTGTAGAGTATGATGGCTTGATGGACAAAGGAGTTTTTAAAATTACAAATTACAGTGAGATCCCAAGAAGAAAGCTGTAGATGTAATGCACTAGTATTCAGCTCAGTGAAGATTTCAACTGATTTGTTGTTGTTGATTAAAGGTGCTATAATGGATAATCAGGCGTTTGAGTCTGTGGCTGAGCGAACTTTTCAGTTTCAGTCCACGCTACCACCACTACCCGTCCCTTCCTTGGAGGAAAGTCTCAGTAAATACCTAGACGCAGGTAGGATTTTTTTTTTCACTGGAGCATTAGATATTTTGCTTTCTTTTGTAGTTTTATTTATCTATTAAATCTTTGTTGCAGTCTGGGGAAAACACTTGTGTGTTTGTGTGTGTGGCTTAAATGAATTTTTGCTACTCACACATTCAAGTATAAAATGTCATGCTTTTTTGTGTTTTTTGTTTTTTGTTTTTTTTCAGTAAAGCCGTTTGCTTCCGAGGACGAGTTTCGCAACACCGCAGCCATCGTAAAGCGCTTTGCTAAGGGAATCGGGGAACATCTTCACCAACAACTCCTACACCGGGCCAAGAGCAAGCGAAACTGGGTAACACTGATCTCTCATAATTTATATTTAATGGTTAAACCCTGAGCTGATACTCTGATATTAATCTGATCTGCCGTATCTACAGAATCATATTACATTAAATCCAATCGTGAGTCTGTACCAGACGTTCCTACTGACGCGACTGACTGAAATCCTTCCTGCTGTTTTATTTAGCTGGAGGAATGGTGGTTGAACGCGGCATATTTGGAAGTTCGGATCCCGTCTCAGCTCTATGTGAATTTCGGTGGTCCTGCGCCGTACCTGGAGCACTGCTGGCCGATGTGTGAGGGGACGCAGTTAGAGAGGACGAGTTTGGCGACATGGCTAACGCTTCAGTACTGGGACCTCCTCCGCACGTGAGTGTTGATTATGACTCATGTTTAAAGCCACTGAGGACAATGTTAAAAAAACATAACGGGTTAAAGTTACAGCAGTTTTCTACCTAAACTTACAATTTCATCAAAGTTGCGTTCACACGATAACGATCATGATCCAGTTTGAGCCGATTATATTCCGGTGTTAGTCTGATGTTACAGCCGATTTTGTTCCGATTTTTCCGATGTATACTGATATGATACCAATGTGATTCCGATGTTACTATGATCTATAACAATGTCAGTCCGATATGTTTTTCCAATGTCTCATCTGATGTTAATATAATATACCAATGTCACGCCCATTTGTACCGATGTGATTCCGATGTTTTTTTCCGATGTTACTACGACCTATAACAATGTCAGTCCACTATATAGTGATGTTTTTCCAATGTCTCATCTGATATTAATATGATATACCCATGTTGTTCCATTGTTGTACCCATTTATTGCTAAATTTTATACTAATGTCACACTGATCACTAACAATGTTTACGGGTATGTACCGATGTTACTCCGATGTTTCCCCGATGTACACATTTTTCAAGCCTCCCAAAACGTTTCACTCGTCCCCGAAATACTACGATGTCCTCCAATTGTCTCAATGTATACCGATGTTTTCCTGTGTTCTCCGGTTTCCTCTGATATAACATCGGAATATGATCGGGGCAAATGGGGATTATGATTGGTATCGTGAGAGCTCACGTTTAGACAAAATATAATAATTTAGGAGTCTTATATGTCACAGGAAATGTTATTTATGATCTTTCTAAAAGAACATTTAATTTAAAATGATGAAATTTAGCTTGATGTGGAATATTGTTTGGGGACTCCCCAAAATTCTGGAGAAATTTTTGACTTCCACAGTTATTATTTTCAGGTGAATTGACCATAGGACAGAAATCCTAGTTTATGTGTTTAGAACTTTACATTGACATTAATAATATAATAAATATAAAAATGTCCAGTAAGTACATTTTCTGGTACCAGGAGTTTGGAATTTTTCAATCTTTGGCTCCATGTTTCCAGAAATTGGACTTGGATTTCTGCGGTGAATCATCAGTTCAGCGCGTCAGTCCATTCAGTTATGGGGATTCTTGTGTTGTGTGTTATGGGTTTGCGGAGTGTTTATTATTGTGTTTAAATTGCTGTTCAGGGAGAAGTTGGCCATCCATAAAGCAGGAAACATGGTCTTTGATATGGATCAATTCCGCAGTCTGTTCTGTACCTGCAAAGTACCTGGGATTCACAAGGACAGCATTCTCAACTACTTCAAGACAGGTGTGTGTGTGTGTGTGTGTGTGTGTTGCTATTGAGAAGTTATGCGTACGGGGTAGAAGTGGAGTACAATAGAGGCATGCTGGGTGCACAGTGATGTAGTGGTTAGCACGTCCGCCTCACAGCAAGAAGACCCGAGCTTAGTGAGGGCGTTTTTGTTCCCCCCATGCTTGTTTGGGCTTCCTCCAGATACTCTGGTTTCCTCCCACAGTCCACCCCCATGCACAACTGGCTAAGTGGCTGTTCCAAATTGCTCCTAGGTGTGAGTGTGAATGGTTGTGTGTTGGCCCTGCGACGCCCTGGCGAGCTTGTTTAGGTTGTACCCCACCTTCGACCAAAGTCGGCTGAGGTAGGCTCCAGTTTCCCTGCCACCCTAGTAGGATAAAGCGGTTCAGGAGTGAATGAAGAGTGCAGTTGCTGTAAATATATCAGTTACGTACAACTCCAGAGAGAACATGTGACGCCTTTCCCCATTCTGTGTCTCACTCAGCGTGTGTGTATGAGTAGTTTTGGAGACCTAGTGTGTGTGGTAGGAGGTAAAGGATCGAAAATGTGGTCTCTGTGTTGTAGAAAGCGAAGGCCCATGTCCCTCTCACCTCGTCGTGATGTGTCGGGGGAGGATCTTCACCTTCGACGCTCTCTGCGACGGACGTATCCTCACTCCTCCTGAATTACTGAGGTGTGTTTCTTTTTCAACCACTTCCATTCTGCCGTGCAGTATTGCGGCGTGCTCTGCTATGCTGGTGTTATGGGTGGTGTGTGTGCCATTTTCAGGCAGTTGACTTACATTAAAGAGAGCTGTGACAGAGAGGTCAGAGGTGACGGAGTGGCTGCTTTGACCAGTGAAGAGAGGACGAAATGGGCTAAAGTGAGTTTGTGAATTTATAATATAAAATAATCTTATCATAGAGCACATAACATACTGTACATACTGTACAATACACATATAACATAATATAGGCTTTAATATAACAACCAGACACATCAAACACACCGCAGTTCCTCAGCTTGTTGTGTTCGCGTCCCCAGGCTCGGGAGCATCTGATCTCAATCGATCCTTTCAATAAGAACATCCTGGAGACCATCCAGAGCTCTTTGTTCATTATCACACTGGATGATGCTGAGCCATATTCTACGCCGGAGAATTATACCTCGGTAACGTGTATACACACACACTCTCACTCACACACACGCTTCTTTGACACTTGTGGCTCGAAATGCTACAGGGACCTCAGATATCACATAGAGAACAGCTGATGAGGTGAATATTAATGCACCAAACCATGAAGAAGCGATCAAGCAGGGTGGTATTTTTAGATCTAGCAAATGAACGCGTCAACGGGTTAATAGTGTTTCCCATAAAATGTCTAGATTTTGCAGTCAAGTCAGGTTTTGGGCGTTTCTGTGTGGAGTTTGCATGTTCTCCCCGTGCTTGCATGGGTTTCCTCCGAGTACTCCAGTTTTCTCCGGCAGTCCAAAAAAATGCACAGTATGCTAATTGGCCCCAGGTGTGAGTGTGAGTATAAATAGTTGTGTGTGTGTGGCCCTGCGATGACCTGGCGAGCTGTCCAGGGTGTACCCCGCCCTCGCCCAGAGTTAGCTGAGGTGGACACCAGCTTTCCCGCAACCCTAATTAGGATTGCCACAAAATCTTCAGTCAAAATTGGACTCCCCTGCCATATATGGTATCAGTCAGAAGTTGGGTTTCAATATGGTCACATGACCAGGCATTACAAAGACACTTTTCCATAATGGAGGCCACACAATATGTGTACCACGCTGAAAGACGCAGACAGACGCAATTGCTCTCGCGCAGTACTTTCAGTCTTTCCCTTAGCTAAGAATTCCTGCTAACCAATCATTTGATGTAAAAGTATTTAATTCCGACAGTAAACCAATAAAATGTCTTTTGCAAACCTCTTCAGTGTAAACAAACTTTTCCAAACTACCCCCAGCAACCCTATGAAAGCTGCCTTCTGATTGGCTTGTTCACCTCTGCTTATTTCATACTCTTTCTTTCTTTCATTCATTCCTTTGCTGAACCGCTTAATCCTACTTAAGTTGCAGGGAGGCTGAAGCCTAAATCGGCCGACTTTTTTAAAAAGGCGGGGTACACCCTGAACAGCTTGCCAGGCCATTGCAGGGCTGACACACACACACAGCCATTCACACTCTCTCTCTCTCTCTCTCTCGGAGTACCTGGAGGAAACCCACACAAGCACAGGAAGTACGTGCAAACCCCACACAGAAACGCCCGAGTCCGAGCGCAGTACTTGAACCTAAAACTTTCTTGTAGTGAAGCGGACGTGCTAATCGCTACGCCACCGTGCCGGTCATGCTCTTTCGGGGCACGTAATCTCACTTTTGGGGAAAGTTGACCCATGTGACTGGTTTGGTGCTGGAGAGTTGCAAATGTTACTGTTTCTATTGTAACAGCTTATTCGGCAGTACAGTAGATATGCCAAAATCATGGTAAAATATGTGGTGCTGTGTAACAGCTCGCTCTTTTACAGTGTAATCTCCCTTGCAATTTTTAAACATATAAAGGTGACCCTGCTGGCTCTGACGGGAGACCCCACCATCCGCTGGGGGGATAAATCCTATAACTTCATCAGCTTCGCCAACGGCACCTTTGGCTCAAACTGTGACGTAAGTCCAGCCTCCTCATCCTCATCCCAACAATCATCAGCCTCATCAGCCATGTAAGTCCTTACTTACGTATATAATTACATCACGTTATTGTGTTTATTATAGCACGCACCCTATGACGCCATGGTATTGGTGTCGATGTGTTACTACATAGATCAAAAATTGAGGGCCATCGGTGGAAAATGGAAGGTAAGGTTGTACAAGCTGTAGACATTGTGTGTGTTGAGTGTCTGTGGTTGTGTGTGTATGAACGTTGCTGTGTTGTGTGCAGGGCACGGACGTGGTACGACATCTTCCTGATCCGGAACAGCTGGTGTTCACTATCGATGAACAAGTCAAAAGAGATGTTACACTGGCTAAAGAGCAGTACAGAAAAAGTGTGAGTCTCTCTCTCATAAATACACACACACACACACACACGCACACACACACACAGTGTGTAGAGTAAGCTCATAGCACTAGCATATACTACTATCTGCTGGAAAACAATACTATATACAAGCCTCTGCTGGAAAAAAAAAAAAAAGTATATAGCACCCCCTGCTGGGACTGTGGTAATACTACACTTCCAAAAAAATCATCTTGTCACACAATATTAAAGAATTCTTTAAAGAATTTCTGGATCTCGAATTTGATTGTCTTCCTTGACCAAAGTCCCACCTCTGGTAGAAAGTTTTTTTTAAAAAAAGTCTGCACCTCATTTTTTTTTGTACAATCCTGCTAATAAATAAATAAACTGAAATTAAAACGTAACTAGGCGTGGGTCGACTGGTTTCAACCGACTAGCAGGATCAGGCACCTACTCGTCATAATCCATGATGCCATACAGAAAATCAAATTTGCATTAAAGTGGATTTATTCATTAAATTATTTTCATTTTTATGCAACCAAAAAAACCTATATTACCTCAAAGGTTCACATAAAAATGACAGTACAAATGGGGCTGATTCCTTTGTAGCCCAGACTGTAGTTTCACACAAACTTTTATCATCACGTCAGGTGAAATGCTTGGTTAGATCTCATGTCCGTTGTAGCTAATTTATTCAAAGTTTCTTTGCTAAGACGTCCGTACCACGTCATCAGCAATGGATGAGGAGGTACACGAGAAATATATTCACACCTGTAATACATGAACATGTAGATACTTTGTCTTGGAAGGAGAAAACTAGACGGTCACTAAGGAAACGTCATCCAAAAAAAAGACGCCATAAATTTTACGCCTATGATGGTTTGAAAAAAAAAAAAGTGAGGTCACGTCACGAGGTGGCTCATCAGGCCGGAGCTTATCCAGGTTTCCGTAGCATGAAGCGGCTAAGAGTTCAACAACTCCTGGATGGGACGCTGGCCCATCGCATGTGGGGGTGTGACGGGATTTGAAATCACAGCCTCTTGATCACCAGCCCACTACCCTGACCATTACACCACTAGGAAATAGATTGTTTTTAACCTTGCTCTTCGGTATCATAACGAGCCATCAGTGGAACCAGAGCATATATTACAGCGCGTGAGACCTTGTAAAGGTGCGCCAGCCATGTAAAGGTACACCACACCCGTTACTAATGCATTACCATAGAGAGCGTGAGGGGGTAAGCAGTGTAATTAGTCTGGTATCAGAGATGAAGTGTGAAACACCTTGGCATTTTCTCCCCTAATTTAAGCGTATCCAATCCCCACCCATTGCCTCCCTTTCACAAACAACCACCACCAACCAGAGAGGTCCCCTCCGTGATCTTTATGGTGCCACCCGAATCTTTACGAACTGCTGCGCATGCACATTTGGGGGCGACCTAACACGATCGGAGGGAAATAACAATCTTTGTGTGAGTGAGCTCACAGATGCACATGATTGGCTGCTGATCGCTGTGAGTGACAGGGCGGTGAGCGTATGCCATCCATGTCTCCCATGAGAGCTCAGCCAATTAATTCTCATGGACTCCCGTTCACGGCATCAACCTGGAATCGAACCTGCAATCTCCAGGTTGATACTTTATCATTGTGCCACTTGAGAGCATTCAAATTTTAATTAAAGGCTGGTACATCAAGTGACATCAATTATAGATGGATGGCAAGTGAACACAAAAGGATTAGGTTTAACATTTTTGGCACAAATCACATGACCTCATGGTCAGTTTTTGTTTACATTATAATAAAAATTCATTTGCATGCCAATAAAAAATTAATCAGGTCAATTACTTTTAATACACCCATCTTTAGACGGGACATATTTTGATATGGTGCTGTCCAGTGTCCGTCCATTAACTTGAACCTTTCCTGTATCTTCTTACTGCCTTGGTAGAATGCAATGAATCATTGAAGAGTGATTCCGGCGGCACGGTGGCGCAGTGGTTAGCACGTTCGCCTCACAGCAAGAATGTCCCGGATTTGATTCCCGGGCTCAGGGCATTTCTGTGTGGGGTTTGCATGTTCTCCCTGTGCTTGTGGGTTTCCTCTGGGTACTCTGGTTTCCTCCCACAGTCCAAAAACATGTATAGTGACAGTTCCAAATCGCCCCTAGGTGTGAGAGTGTAAATGGTTGTATGTGTGTTGGCCCTGTGATCTGACAGGCTGTCCAGGGTGTACCTTGCCCTCGCCCAGAGTTGGCTGAGATGGGTGCCAGCCTCCCCGCGTCCCTAATTTAAATTAACCGGCTTAAAAAATGAATGAGTTAATTAATTGAATAGTAATTCCATGGGAGATCCTTCACATGGTATGGTGACATAAGGGTCAAAAGTCAAGGTCAAATTATGACAGACAAAATATTGTATATAAAAAAAATTAACCAAAAACCTTAACCTTTGTGTTAGTAACAGGTTAGAAATAATTTCCAGGGCACAAAATAAAAAAAAAATCTAATGTTAAAGTTACAGGCATATAATTAATGTTTTTGTTCCGGTGTTTTAACTGTAACAAGGTGTGTTATGCACCACTGGTGCATAACGCTTTTTTTTTTTTTTTTTTTTTTTTTTTTTTTTTTTTTTTTTAAATCATCACCTTAATGGATGGTTTTCCAGACTGAGGACCTGCAGGTCATCTGCTACGCCTTCACCTCTTTTGGGAAAGCAGCAATTAAGAAGAAAAAACTTCACCCAGACACATTCGTACAGCTGGCCATGCAGTTAGCCTACTACAGGCAACATGGAGAGTAAGCATGTGAAACCACGACGCTATTATGCACAAGGTTCTTCAGTGTAACGGTGGAACGTTCAGTGATATCCTTTCTTTCTCTCTTTCTTTTTCTCATCGTCAGACCCGGGAGCTGTTATGAGACTGCCACTACACGGCGTTTCTATCACGGCCGTACGGAGACAATGAGGCCGTGCACAGTCGAAGCCCTACACTGGTGCAAAGTCATGTTGAATCCATCAGCAACCGTAAGCAACATCATCACAACTACAGGAGCGGTTAGGCATTTTATTGAGGCATCTGTTGCCTGTTTGATGAATTATGCCGAACACGTGTATACCTTGTGAGTTGCCTTTTAAGGTAAAACAGGCAGAGCTGAGCAGGAGGAAGGGGCGGAGCTATGCTCAGGGCTGGAAATGTGACCCTTTGGATATTAATATTGCTGAAAACATTCGGAAAATGTTTAAAACCTTACAGACTGTACCTTTAATCTTTAAAATGGATGATTGAGTGGAGTGTTTATTAATGAATCTCCCTTCACAGAATGAAGAGAAAAGAAAAGCACTGCTCCAGGCTTTCAATAAACACAACAAACTGATGGATGAGGCTCAGAAAGGAAAAGGTAAGAAGCTTATCTCAAGTGGTTTTCTACAAGCTCAGCGTTTTCTGTTCATGGAATCTGGGAGTTAGTTTTAAAACAATACTTCATCATCATCATCATCAATCAATCGATCAATTTATACACAAACACCATCAACTGACAACAAACATCGTGACACGATCCTCCAACACACTGAACCCCAACACAGACACCAACCAGACATGGAGGACTGTGATCCGAAATTCCACCAGAGGAAACTGTTACAAAGTGCACTACTACATGGAACTCTCATCACATGGAACTCTGTTATATGGATAATCATCACGTGGAACTCATTATGTGGAACTCTCATTACAAAAAACTCATCACATGGAACTCTTATATGGATAATCATCACATAGAACTTATTATGTGGAACTCTCATTACATGGAACACTGTTACATGGCTAGTCATGAGGTGGAACTCATCACATGGAACTCCATCACATGGAACACTGTTACATGGATATTCATCATGTGGAACTCATCACATGGAACTCTCATCACATGGAACACTGTTACATGGATATTCATCATGTGGAACTCTCATCACGTGGAACTCATCACATGGAACTCTCATCACATGGAACTCTCTTCACATGGAACACTGTTATATGGATAATCATCACGTGAAACTCCACATGGAACTCTCATCACATGGATAATCATGATGTGGAACTCATTATGTGGAACTGTCATCACATGGAACTCTCATCACAAAAAAACTCTCATCACATGGAACTCTTATATGGATAATCATCACATGGAACTCATTATGTGGAACTCTCATCACATGGAACTCTCATCACAGAAACTCATCACATGGAACTCTGTTATAAGGATAATCATCACACGAAACTCATTATGTGGAGCTGTCATCACATGGAACACTGTTACATGGATAGTCATGAGGTGGAACTCATCACATGGAACACTTACATGGATAGTCATCAGGTGGAACTCTCATCACATGGAACTCTCATCATATGGAACACTTACATGGATAGTCATCAGGTGGAACTCATTATATGGAACACTGTTACATGGATACCCATCACATGGAACTCTTACCACATGGATCTCTTTTCACGTGGAACTCTCATATGGAACTCTTTATCACATGGCACACTGCTACTTGGAACTCTCATCACATGTAACTCCATCGCATGGAACACTGTTACTTGGATATCCATCACATGGAAATCTTACCACATGGAACTCCATCCAGTAGAACTCTCATCACCGAGCACTCTCATCACGTGGAACGCTGTTACATGGATAACCATCACGTGGAACTTTCATCATGTGGAACTCTCATTACATGTGAAACCTCATCACATGGAACACTGCTACATGTCACTGCATAACAGGGAACACCAGTACATGGAACTCATCACATTGAGCACTGTTATATGAATAAACATCACATGAAACATAACCCTGTCGTCACATGAAACCCTGATACATGGATAACCATCACAAGACCCTCTCATCACATGGAACGCTACCGTATGAAACCCAGCACTGTGCAGTGTGCTACGTAACTACAGTATTATGAGTTCCAGTCTTTACATTCATATCAGTGTTTGCTGATTTGTTTTGAATCACTTAGGCTTTGACAGACATCTTCTGGGCCTGTACCTGATCGCCAAGGAGAAAGGACTTCCTGTTCCTGAGCTTTACACAGACCCTCTCTATATTAAGAGGTTTGTCTTAATTTCTACTCTGATTGGTGCAGAAATGATAAACATGCTGCTGCAGGAGGATTTATTCTGAAGTTTATAATAATAAACATGTATACTGTAATTATGATCGTGTTTGGATTTTAAACCAGGACTCTTTATTCTTTAAAACAAGGGAGGTCCTTTTTTATTATTATGGTACGAGAACAAACCTTGGCACATTGTATATTGTATTTATATATATATATATATATATATATATATTTATATATATATATATTACATACGATAGAAATAATGTTGTTGGTGCTTATATTTTCATCTGAGCAGTGGTGGAGGAGGGAATTTCGTGCTTTCGTCCAGCCTCGTCGGCTACACAACTGTTCTGGGGGCCGTCGCTCCCATGGTGCACCACGGCTACGGCTTTTTCTACCGTATCCGTGATGACAGGTGAGCTCAGAAATGTATATGCCCACCTTGTTGGATATTATTAATACTGTATGTTAGTGATATAGTATTATTAATTTGTTTATTTGCTTCCTGTTAGGATTGTTGCTTCGTGTACAGCCTGGAAATCCTGCCCCGAGACAGACGCTGAGACGTTTTATCAGAACCTGTGCACCTCCTTCCATGATATCATGTGGGTTGCGACCCCGTCCCATCTGTAGAGTAATGCTGTCTGGGCAATGGGTCATTTGTAGTATGGTTTTAAATTTCTGTAGACATGCTAGCAGCGATCAAAGTGCCTTTAGCCGTATTAAACCTCAGGCTTCCAGGGAACGATTTGATTAAATTCACTCACTGACTCATTTGCCAAACCGCTTAATCCTCTAAGGTTACAGGGAGGTTGGCACCTATCTCGGCCAGCACCGGGCAATGGTGGGGTACATCATGAACAGCTTGCCAGACTATCGCAGGCCAACACACACAACCATTCACACTCACACTTATACTTATTTAACAGACTAGCTTTTTGTCCTTACATCAATACATCGTTAAATACCCCTAGCAATCAACTAAAAGGTTAAACAAATTCACCAGAATATTTGTGAAAGGCTTTGTTTGAAAAAGATTATGGAAAAGTTCAAATGCTTTTACTCTATAGACCATCAATGTTAATGTACCTAGTAAAAGAGAGATTTCCTCCATACAAAGTAAAATCAATCAGTTCTGCATTAACATTACTTATAATGATGAATCGGTGAAAATTCAATTGATGGCAATGTTATTTACCATTGTTTGGATTTCCAACGTGGATACAGGTCTTCCAACATTAAGAGGAAAAATATAGATGATGTACACTACCAATTAAAAGTTTTACAAGACCTCCTTTTTTTTTTTTTGGTTAAAGCGTGGAACAAAAACAGTTGGAAGTTAAAAGAGAAGCTGTGAAAATGTTCCTTATTATCAAAAAATTCAATCAAAATTCATTAAAGTCACTGATATTATGGTTGAACAAACTTATGGTATTCTTTCAGTGATGGAAATTAAATAATGTTCTGGAAGTTCTTCCGAAGATGGTTGCAATCGACCACTTGGTTGCAAGCCTACTGTCTTGTTTCAATCATCTTTTCTTCTAAGGTCGTTCTGATATACCATTTACTTTTGTTCGTTTTGCAACAGATTCCGCTTAACTTACTGTTTTTTAGCTGAAAAATTCAGGCTGTTCTAAAACTTTTGTCTGGTAGTATATGTTGGGGGACAAGATGGCGCACCTTTTGCAGAAAAAAAAATATTCAAGCAAAAGTCCAGTGTGTAAACTTCTTAATAATCTTACAAAGACATGACAGCTTAACTCATTTAGTTTCTGTTGGCACACAAGAGTAAAACTTGTTAAGTTTTATTGAAATTAATTTCTACTAATAGAGCATGCCGCATGACATCTCATGTCCTTTCCCCTTTATTGAGGAAAAAAAGTCGTAACCGTCGTCGTGGGGGGGGGGGGGGGGGGGGGGGGGGGGGGGGGGGGGGGGGGGGGGGGGGGGGGGGGGGGGGGGGGGGGGG
>JAQMYF010000004.1:5528259-5541442 GCA_030014195.1 Neosilurus mollespiculum
GGTGTGGCTACTGGTTGGTTGAAGTGAAAACCTGCACCCACCCCGGCCCTTTGCGGATAAGTTTGGACACCCCTGGTATATGTTCGTCATCTGGTGTTTTTTACTTACAGTTTCGAATTGCAACCTGCTAAAATCCATTTAATAGTTTGCATTAAACAGTTTGAAAATCCTCGCAAAATCATAATAATAGGATGTGAATCCGTTAGTTCATATAAGAAGTTAATGGCAATAATAACAGTATACAGATATTAAACTAACAAATCAGAAATAAACTAGTGAACTTCTGAATAAAATAAAACTAGGCAAAAATACAAATCATACACACTTCCATTCACACACATTAAACAAGATTGTACATATGAAAGAAAAGAATACTTCTCGGTGTACACATGCGTCATGGGGTGACTTCGTTATATGCATTTTAGTACCGTATTACAGAGAAAAACACAGGGTGATCTTGTGACGTTTTGTTACTTTTTACATTACAATATTGTCCCCCTGTATGCAGAATAATCACTGATTTTTTTTTTTATTTATTGAAAAGGTTCATTAAACAGCACGTTTTAATAGAAACAGACATAAACTATGCATGCAAGCTTTTATTATGTTTGGGTTTAACAGCCTATTGAGAGATTGAAGATGGGAAATATTAAGGACTCACGCCCTGCACTTGAGCAGTGTCCGTAGCCAGTCTGGTGGTCAGAGCTCCCACACTGTTCTTAGGGTCATCATACCAACCTAGGTCCTAGAACACACACGCAAACATGAAACAACGACACTCCTTCCAGGCACTCTGTATATGATCATGGTTTGGGTGATATACTGTTTTGGCTCTGACCTGTCTCATCATGGATTTAAAGGCTCTGAATCTCAGTTTCATAGTTAGAATCTCTCCAGCTTTACCAAAACAAAAGCCCTGAGAAAAGGAATTAAAATATATCTTATTTACAGGTGGATTATATAAAAAAACATTCCATAGTAAGAAAATCAAATAAATACTAGATCTATACTATAAAATATGTGATGGCGTTTTTGTCCCAGTGCACGGAATACAAGTTCAAGATGGCAGATGCGGTGGCCATATTACATATTGAACCATGACCAAAATTGATAAGCTTTTGTAGTTAACCAGTCCCAACATCCACACCAAAAATGCTAATGATAGACAATGGCGTTTTTGAGTTAATGTGCGGAATCCAAATTCAAGATGGCAGCTGTGGTGGCCATATTGGATATTGGACCATGCCAGAAATTGACAGGCTTGTGTAGCTACACAGTCCCAGCATCCATACTAAAAATGATGATGGTCGGCTCCCGAGTGGCGCATCGACAAGTCCCCTGCGACTATCAATCCGGAGATCGCAAGTTCGAATCGGGATTGATGCTACAGCCATCCGAGACCGGGAGTCCATGGAAGCTACTTAGCCGAGCTCTCACAGGATGGAGGGATGGCATACGCTCACTTCCCTGTCACCCACAGTGATCACCTGCCAAACATGGGCGTCTGTGAGCTCATTTGTACGAGGAAGCGGATAGTGCTTTCCCTCCGATTGTTAGGCCGCCCCCAAATATGCATGCGCAACAGTTCGAAAAGAGGCGGGCGGTAGCATCACATGTCACAGAGGGGGCATGTGCTTACTTACGCCCCTCCATAGTTGGTGGTGGTGGTGGTCATGTGATAGTGAAGGCAAAAAAGTTGATGCGTGGGAATTGGATACGACTAAATTAGGGGGGAAAAATGGGGGAAAAAAATAAAATAAAAAGGATGACAGTCAGTGATAGGGTTTTTTTTTTTTTTTTTTTTTTTTTTTTTTTTTTTTTTTTTTTTTTTTTTAAATCTGTGGACTGACAGATGAATGGACATTGCCCGTGATGACAATACCCCTCACACCCACTGGGTTGTGTATTTTATAATTAAAACACCTGTTTGACACCTGTGCTTAATTTCATGACAGATAATACTGGGTTAATCAATAACTCATGAACAGCAGGACGTTCGGTTCACTTTGAATTTTATTTGCTCTGTTTACTTACTCACACATCATGTCTGTAAATTACCCGAAGTTTCTTTGGGACTGTGCACAATGGAGTCAAGTAATAAAATTGAAGACAATAGACTCTTTAATATGAACTTTTGCCAAGCACAGTGATACAGTATATTTTTGAAGTCTTATACTCCCATACCTGTAAGAAAAGAGCGATGAAGGAAACCACCCCAATGATCGCAAACAACAGTGAGAAGAGATTCGCCCTTTCCCTTCTAATGTCCTCGTTCACTTCAGCGAACACCTAAGAGAAGCATGGGAATCTATCAGCACCTGATTCTTTTAAAATTATCTTTAAATATTGATTGATTTAACTGCCATTGTGTGTGTCCTACAGCAATGATTTTGGAAAAGATGATGGCGAAAGCAGGCTGCAGGCCTCCGTTGATGATTGCACAGAAGATGCCCACTACCATGTAGGGCCATTCTGCCTTATTCAGACTCAGTACTTTGAAGAAGGATACCTCTGGGACTTTTTCCTCCTATAGGAGGAAATTAAATACAGTGGTATACTTTTTTCTTCTAATATCAGGATCATCATCTAATAAAAAAAACAGATATCACAATGTCACTGCTGGGTGTTTTACCTGTACTGAATCTTTGTGTTCATCTTCCTGACCTTTCTCTGAGCTGGTGAAACTCTTAGATTTCTGTCTGTAAAGTGTGTGTTTTGTTACAGACGTGGCAGAGGGGCTTTTCTCATCCAGTCCTGCCTCCTCCATTGCTGTTGCCTCTGTGCCTTCTGTGCTCTGAAACGTCTAAAAGGTTAAACAGCTGTTTATTTTCATGTTTGAACACAGTCGTGTATGTACATGTCTATACTTACGGATACTCATATGTACAGCAGAATAGGAATAAGAGTCTCTGTTTAACCTGTCAGAGATCAGCGCACCTGCATCGTGACCAGTGAATGGTAGACACCCTTTTTCTCCATCAGTTCATCGTGTGTGCCAAGCTCTACAACTTTCCCGTTCTGGAATCCAGCGATGACGTCAGCGTTGCGGATAGTGGACAAACGGTGGGCCACTATAATGGTTGTCCTGCCGAGTCTCACCTATACCAAAACCATACATAAACTACCATGCTATGTTCACTTTCGTTGATTACAAGAGAGCCTAATGCTCTGTAATAAATTTTTTTGTCCAGTTTCTGTACGCTACCATGTTATCTATGTAAAAACCGATCCTACATCAAATGTAACTAACTTAAATTATTATTTTGTGACTCATTATTATCAGTAAATACAGTACATAAGGAATGGAAGAGTATCAAAACTAAAACATTCTACAGGTCTTCTTTACGTCTGTCTTCTCTCTGACCAAATGCTTCTTCAAGTGCCACTGTCATAGATGACTTGCTTTTTGTGACGGTTTTATTTTGCCACGTATCTCTTTTAAGAGAGATCAAGAAAAACTTCGCATGATATGGCGACTGTTGGGTTGGGTGTACAGATCTGTATAAAACAGTGTCATTGACCAGCCGGCTAAAAATAATGTGTAGTTAAGTGCACTTGTTGGATGTAATTACCTTATCCAGGGCCGCTTGTACAATCGCTTCACTTTCTGTGTCCAGAGCTGATGTTGCCTCATCCAGCAGGAGGATCTTGGGATTGCGCACCAGAGCTCGAGCGATGGCAATTCGCTGTTTCTGTCCTCCACTCATCTGAGTGCCTCTATCTCCCACCAGAGTCTCAAATTTCTAAAAAGGATGCTTCATTAATGCACATATAATAAATGAACGAAGCCTACTAAAGCTTCATGTCTCACTAAAATTGCCGAATCGCTTAATCCTATTAGGTCGCGGGGAGGCTGGAGCCTATCTCAGCCGACATTCAGCGAAGGCGTGGTACATCCTGAACAGCTCGCCAGACCACCAAAAGTCAACACACATTCACACTCACACATAAGAGTCAATCTGGAACAGCCAATCAGCCTAACATGCATGTCTTTAGACTGTGGAAGATAACCGGTGTACCCGGAAAAAACCCACGCAACTACGCACCCTGGCCACGTAAACTCCACATAGAAACACCCAAGACCAGCAATCGAACCCAGGACCTTCTTGTTATTAGCTGGATTTGCTACCCACTGTTATAGATCATTTCGACTTAATGTCATTTGTTCATTTCCAGAAGAACACATTTCTTTTCTAACAATCTTCTTCTGTTTTAACTTAATAACAGGAGATCTTACATCAGGAAGCTTCATGATGAAATCGTAAGCATTGGCTTCGCGTGTGGCCTGCTCTATTTCCTCCTGCGTCACATCCTCACGCCCGTATCGAATGTTCTCAGCAATTGTAGTGGCAAATAGGACAGGCTCCTGGCTCACAACGCCGATCAGCTCCCTCAGGCAGCGCACATTCAGAGTACGAATGTCATTACCGTCTATACTCACCTAGAGAAGAAAAGCGGATTGAGATGTGAAAGGGTCAAGAAAAATCATCTCCTTTATAATTTTTTTTCTGGCCCGCACTTACTTCTCCTTCTTGAGGGTCGTAGAAGCGTTGAATCAGTTGGACTGTTGTACTTTTACCACAACCACTGCTACCTACAAGTGCAATAGTTTGTCCACTTCTGATCTTCAGATTCATGCCATCTAGGACCTACAAACACAACAATAAATATTTTATTTACTTTTAACTGTTTCCTTTAAGCCCAGTATGATTGACAGTTAACATTCTGGCAATGTAGAAGCTTGAAGTTTGTACTTTAACATCCTGCCGTGAGGGGTAGCTGAAGTGAATGTCTTTGAATTCAATGTTTCCTTTGACCATGTCAGGTTTGTAGCCTTCATCTGAGAAACTGTTGATGCTGGGTTTCTGCGGACAGAATAGAGGAGTGCTTCTGACGTCCTCATAGACGAAAACAAAAACTTCAAAGAAATAATATTTTTTTTTAAAAAAAATCATATTTTGAGCTCCAGAACAAAAGCAACTGAAGCCTGTTTGGACTGGGTGTTGTTCCGAACTCAGCAGGAGACCATCACTTCATGCTGCCACTGAAACAATTGCAGGAAGTGTAGATTTATTTGGATAGGCCCGCTTGTGTTTCTGAACCGTGTTTTGTCCCTCAAAGCTCCTGTTTGTTCCCTGACTGTTTATTATAACAGAAAATTTGGCCCTGAAAAAGAGTGTGGATATATCGTTGTGCATGTTTGAGTGCACACTAATTCCACACCCTGAACTCTTCTTCCCGAACTGGAAGCAAGAGACAGGAAGTGAGAAGTCCCATGCATGATGTTCCCCAGTTCTCTGTGCTAGAATATTTTATATAATAAAAGGTCTTCCAACTTCCCTTTAATTGCTGGAAAAGCAATTACTCTGTCTGACTTCCTGTTTCTGAGCTTTAGTCCTACTGTACATTTACAGTCTGTTTAGTATAATCTTTGACATCTAATGAAGGACCAGTGATAAAAATGCAGTAGTGATTTTCATGTGGCTTAAAAATTGTGAACTCGCCAGATGTTATGGGCTGAAATTAAAACCTCAAATGATTGTAAATATAAGAGCTCCCCCCACCCCTCTTTCAGTTCAGGGTCAATTCAGAGTCTGTGGTCTGTGGTACTGTCCCTGATGTAATGTCTTACATCTTCATGAGAAAGCACAAGGTCAGCAGGAGGTAACACTCACATGATCGATGATTTTAAAAACCTTGTGAGCAGCCCCTCGTGCGCTGGAGAAAGCTTGGATGTTTGGAGAGGTCTGGCCAAGCCCAAATGCACCAATCACAACAGCAAAAAAAACCTAAATGAGGAACAGAAAATGTGTTCGTGTCTGCTTCTATATGTGGTTATGATTAAGATTAAAAAAATATTTTAGGAGACTGGACAGTGAAATTTCTTTTAAGATTCTTGAGCTCACTTTAAAACATAAACATAATCTTGACCTAATGACCAACAGTAACTGACTATCCTTCTTAATTCATAGATTTCAAAGTCAGATGGCTGACATATCCTTACTGTCAGGAGTGTGCCGATGTTATACTCTCCAGCAAAAATCAGAGTGCTGCCATACCAGAAGGACAGGGCGTAGGATATATAGATCATGAAGTATGTGAAACCCACAGCGATGTTTACTGTAATTGCTTTCTTTATACCAACATTCTTGGCATCTTCCAGGTTTTTCTGATACCTGTCAGGAAGTCAGAGCTGGTCAGGTGACTTTAACACAACAATGATTAAGGAGCCTCTAACATTTAATTGCCTACACCATGCAACGTATAGTAGTTTCTATGCATCTTTACAGCATTCTGATTAAAGTGTGTAACCTTTATCTAAAGAGTTGATTAATATCAAAACTTGCGACATCTGTGGCATTGTGCTGTGTGATAAAACACACATTTTAGAGTGGCCTTTATTGTGGCCAGCCTAAGGCACACCTGTGCAATATTCATGCTGTCCAATCAGCACCTGTGAGGTGGATGGATTATCTAGGCAAAGGAGAAGTGATCCTGGGTTCGATTTCCAGGCTGGGGCGTTTCTGTGTGGAGTTTGCATGTCCTCCCTGTGCTTGTGTGGGTTTCCTCCGGGTACTCCAGTTTCCTTCCACAGGCCAAAGACATGCACATTAGGATAACTGGCTGTTCCAAATTGCCCCTAGGTGTGAATGTGAGTTTGAATGGTTGTGTGTGTGTATTGCTCGACAATGGTTTGGTAAGCTGTTCAGGGTGTACATCCAGTGTTGGCTGAGATAGAGGATTTGACCCGAATAGAGGAGTAAGTGGTTCGGCAAATGAACGAGTGAGTATCTACATATAACATGTCTTTACTTATAGTTAAAATATACTTAAAATTCCTCAGATACTGGTTTTACACAAACACACCTCTTCAATTCCTTCTTCTGTCCTCCAAAGGCAAAGACAGTTCTTACGGAAGACAGCACCTCTTCAGCTACAGCACCAGCTTTCGCGTACGCCGTCTGCTCCCTTGACGTGAATGAGGTCATTAACTGAAAAAGAAAGCAGGAAAAACATATGTCTTTTTTTATGTGTATAATCAAATGCTGTGCTTAACTGGGTTGGGAATCTTTTGTTGGTTAAAAAATGGTTAATATAAAGATCCTCACTGTAGTTTACATTCCAAGCATTCTACTCGCCTTCAAACCACCGATGAGTATATACACATTGAAACGCAACTGTGAATCATGCTCTTGTTGTCTCTGTTCGTGTGACTGGTGAAATTCTCTCACCTTGGTAATGACAGCACCCGAGATGCCAAGGAGAGGGCTTATGGCGACAATGACGAGGGTAAGTTTCCAGCCTTTTATAAAACCAATGATGAAGCCGGTAAAAAACGTGCTTAGGGATTGAAGCAATGTGCCCAACTTGTCTGCAATGCCTTCATTTATCTTAAAAATGTCACTAAAGAGAAAACACAGGGCAACACAGATATTTTTAAAAATATGTATATATTTACAGTGAAAATTATTAACCTGATAATCCACTTTACCTGATCCAATTGTTCCTGTTATTTTTCCTGTTTAGGCAGAAACTCTCATGAATCAGTATACCATGTGACATCTTGTGTTACACAGGGTTTTGTGACACTTACATGTCTATATTTGTGTTCTGCACGGCGCACATGCATTTGTGATTGACACCCTTGGAGACCTTTGAAAAGCATTAACATGTCTATAGCAATGAAGCAATGAGCCGACTGATGAGTTTTGAGTGGTACCTGTGCTTCAAGAGAACCAGCCCTCCTTATTGCTTTATTGCTGTAGGCATGCCGAAGCATTTCAAGGGTCTCCACTGCCAATTTACTGAGTTTCACAAAGAATTGGATGGGCCAGTGTCACATAAATGCAGAGTAACTCAGAGCTTAATGTTGACAATGTGATGTCACTTGGCATAATGATTTACAAGAGTTAATGCTTGCTCCTGCTGCACACACATGACTGTGCCACACTTCTTTCATGTGCTACAAGAACAGTCCCTAAACTTTTTGATTACCCCTGATATGTGGAAGTATTAATTCTTTTTTTATTCTATAAAATCTTTTGGATAGCTGTGAATTCATTTCTTAAAATATTATAGATAAAGATCTCCTAAAATTGTTTTAGGAGAGAATGAATTATCATGAAAGGTCCACTGCTACTAAAATCTAGTTAATTTTTTTGGCTCCCCAGTGCCACATCGACAAGGTGCGTGACTATCAACCTGAAGATAGCATAGGAACTGACTGCCTGAGCTCTCAAGGAAGGGAAGGATGGCATACGTTCACCTCCCTGTTACTCACAGCAATCACCATCCAATCATGGGCATCTGGGAGCTCATTCGTACAACGGGGCAGATAGTGCTTTCCAGTGTTAGACCGTTCCCAAATACGCATGTGCAGCAGTTTGTAAAAGACGCTGGTGGCAGCAGCACATGTCACGGAGGGGGTAACCCTCCCTGGCTGGAGCCGTGGTGGTGCTGGTCATTTTGATAAGGAGGCAATACTTGACGAATGGGAATTGGATACGACTAAAATTAGGGGAGAAAAATGGGCAAAAATCCACTAAATAAATAAAAAAATAATAAAAATTATTGTAATTATATATTATTCATTATTAAATATTACTGGTCTAAATCAGGGTACTTAACCCTGCATCTTACTCTGCGAGCCGTGTATTAAGCTGTCCCGTTTCATTGATGTCAAACCAGCCGATGTCCTGCTTGATGATGGAGTGAAAGAACATCGTTCTCAGCCTCCTCACTTGTCTCCCAGCAGCCAGGGTCCAGAAGGCCACTTGCATGTAGGCTGCAAAAAGGACTATAACTCCCATGATGCTGTAGTAAATGGCATGTCTGTGCAGGAGCACATAGAGGAGGTAAATATGAATTTATAAAAGGACAATGAACCTTCTCTTTAGAACCTTTAGAAGATACTCCACAGAGTAGCCGATATCTACTGAACACTTATCTACCCAAACGTCAACTGGCTATCAATATATGTCTGTACATAGACTTTTTTCTTATTGGCTAGACACATAATGACACTGAGTATTAATTAGCTCAGCAAAGGAGATGCACTGTATTTTTTTAGCCAGTTGAGGTCTGTTTGCTTTGGAGCAATGAAAGAAAATTAAGTGCTTTCTATGACAAAGTGGTCAGGAAATAAACAACATGCTAGTTCCAGAAGGTTAAAAAGATGTTTGATGATTTAATTAAGAGGTGACTTAAAATCAGTAGTGAGTAGTTTCTATAAATTTCATTAAAAGTTGAAAAAAATAAATTGTGCAGAAACAGCTTCAGTTATGATGCACAAAGTGGAACGTGTTACCTCGTCATCTGTTCTCCAAGCGTTTGATTGGAAATTGGCCAGGTGATGTCTAGAATCAGAAATTGAGACGTTTTTTTTTTTTTTTTTTTTTTTTTTTTGGAAAAACGTCTTCAGTTCGTTTTACTTTCAGTCTCAGAATTAAATAGTTTCTCAGATGATGACATTAGATCATCATAAAGTAATTCATACTGTTCAATGCATCACAGTAAATGCTCATATAGAGTTTTTTTACTCACTCCCTGGTAAAGTCATGTTTGGAAGCATGCCCTCCTGAATACTGTTGTCCACAAAGCTGTTCGTCATTTCTCCAAATACAATCACCATAGCAGGAAGCACTGCTCCATTGGCTAGAGACATGATGGTTCCAACCACCATCAGAAAAATGTCCAGGCTGTCGGCAAAGCGAAACTGATAGACATGGAAAGAGGCAGGTAAGTTAGAGAACACTGTAACTTCGTCAAATTATAATTTTTTTTTTAAATATTTATAATCTTGTCCTTATTCGACTGCATCATTCATAGACTGACTGATTAGTGTTCGTATTTAATTTTGGCTCCTGTCTGTAATAAAAGGCATTTTAGAATGTAATTTTTTAAATATAAATTTATAATAAATATTCAGTTTAACTAAACAGGGAGTCACGGTGGTGTAGTGGTGGCGTAGCACGTCCACTTCACAGCAAGAAGGTCCTGCGTTCGAGCATTTCGGCGTGGAGTTTGCATGTTCGCCCCATGCTTATGTGGGTTTCCTCCGTGTACTTCGGTTTTCTCCCACAGTCCAAAGACATGCATATTAGGCTAACTGGCTGAATGGTTGTGTGTGTTGCCCTGCAATAGCCTAGCGAGCTGTTCAGGGTGCACCCCGCCTTTGCCCAGTGTTGGCTGAGACAGGCACCCGTGACCCTAGTAGGATTCAGCAGTTTGGCAAATGAGTGAGTGAAGGAGTTCCGCCAAACAAACAAAAATCTTAACAAGTTCCCCATGTCTCCTGTTTGTAAATCAATTACCAGATTGTGATATTGTAGGATTAATATAATATAAAATCAGAAGATTTAACCTTCCACTCACAATTTCGATCGGTCCCACCATTGGCTCTGGAGCAGGTTTCTCTTTTTTCCCCTTTTTTCCCTTCTTCCCCTCACTGTAAAGCAAACATATCACGTTAAAATACAGTCTGACCAGCTAACATGGACTCCGCTCTTCTTCGACTTCCTTCCAGATTCATGCTGCTACTTATAAAAATACAAAATGTCCTGGGCTAATATAGCTGTCCAGCACCTTCAGTGGGTACTTTCCACTGCATGCCAGGAAGACCCGAGAACACCTGCTGTTTTGGAGATGAGGAGGCTCAGATCAGTTAGAAAATTCAAAACATCATGAGCCCCGACAAGTGAAGTGAATAACATTGTTTATCACCTTACAGTGCCACCAGCCCACGAGTGTGATTTATTAGGCAGAATATGAACAGTCAGTTCTTAGAAATTGGTGTGTTGGCAGCAGGAAAAATGAGCAAGACTTTGACAAGGGCCACGTCCTGATGGCTTAACGACTGGGTCCATTCATCACCAGAATGGCAGATCTTGGGGTGTTCCTGTTAATTGTTATTTACCTACAAAAGGTGGCCCAGGGAAGGACATGATAGGTATAAAGCGCACACTGAAAGTTAATAAAAACACAACAATAAAAACATATTTCTGAACACTATATTCCCTTTCTGATAATAGATCCAGGGCAGCATGATGGCATAGCGGTCAGCATGTCACCTAACAGCAAGAAGGTCCTGGCGTCAGCAAGGGCATTTCTCTGTGGAGTTTGCCTGTTTTCAATGTGCTTGTGTGGGTTTCCTTACGCAAGCACGTGGAACTTAGATATTAATGTAAGTTTTAATCCACTCTAGCTTTAGTGACTTCGTCCAGTCTCATTCTGTTTTGTATCTTATTCCCGAACCATAACCATAAACATTTTATTACACTTTATGATCATTTATCTCTCTCTCTCTCTCTTTCCCTCTATTTATTTATCAAATTCCAAAACGATGGTTGTTATCTTGATCCCGTTGACTCTAAACCTTTACAGTGTTACCATGTATTGAGTGTAAATGATTGTATTTATGATTAATAATAATAATAATAATAATAATAATAATAATAATAATAATAAAGTCAGGGGCAGTGGTGGCCCTGTGGTAGGGTGCTGGATTACTGATCCCAAGGTCGGGGGTTCAAGCCCCACTATCAGCGGGATGTCACTGCTGTCCCCCAGTGCATCTAACTGGGTTATCAAAGGCCGGCCATGTCTCTCACTGTCTGTGATGAGAGGCATGTAAAAGAACCATTGCTGACTTCCGGAAAGAGTAGGCTGTATTGCCGTCTGCGTGTTTCTGCCCTGCGATGGCCTGGCGAGCTGTCCAGGGTGTACTCTGCCCTCGCCCAGAGTCGGCTGAGATGGGTGCCATTCTCCCCATGACCCTAATTAAGATTAAGTGGTTCAGAAAATGAATGAATGAATAAATAAAGGCAGCATGGCGGCGTAGCAGTTAGCACGTCCGCCTTACAGCAAGAAGGTCCTGGGTTCGAGTCCCAGGCTCGGGCTTTTCTGTGTGGAGTTTGCATGTCCTCTCCATGCTTGCGTGGGTTTCCTTCAGGTACTCTGGTTTCCTCCGACAGTCCAAAGACAGGCATGCTAGTTTACTATTCGGCTGTTCCAAATTGCCCCTAGGCGTGAGTGTGAATGGTTGTATGTATGTGATGGCCTGTTATGGATGGGCGAGCTGTTCAGGATGTACCCTGCCTTCACCCAGTGTCGGCTGACATAGGCTCCAGCCTCCCCATGACCATAGTAGGACAAAGCAGTTTGGCAAAGGAGTGAGTGAATAAATAATAATAATAATAATAATAATAATAATAATAATAATAATAATAACTGCTGACTCATTATATCATTTAGCCTTATGCTAGTTACAGAGGTGCAACTCTAACATATATAAGCAGTTATATAACACTTTAAAAAGTGAAGTATCACTAAAATATATCATATTTTTATTAGATAACGTACCTTAAGTCTCCATTTGGACTGTCTTGTGTTTCCTCGTGTTCCATGTTGTACTTTTTGCCCATGGTGTTAGTGTTGTTTTCCTCTGAAGCCGCTTGCTGTTCTTGTAATGATGTTAACTTGAGCTCTGCTTCCTGAGGCGATAACCAGGGACAAATTAATACTTTATTTTACTATTAAAACTTACTTGTGTACGTCCAAACCACATGAACAAGGCGAAATAAAACTGCCCGAAAAGCCCAAGCGACGACAAATTGGACATTTTTAGCTTTTAGCTTCTTTCACACAGAGCCGCTAGTTACCCTTTACTTGGAGCTCGCGCGCGGTCTTTCAGGACGGGCGACAGTGGAGAGAGAGAGCGCGCGCGCTCAGTGCGCGCAAAAGATTTTATAGTGTACCTGCAGTGACGTCATTTACGGCCGTGAGCACGAGACTGTGCTGCTGTGTGCTGTATATGCTACTTTCTTGTACAGTGTACTATATAATAAATGTACATAATATTATGGGACAAAAGTAATACATTTCGGGGGGCATGGTGATGTAGTGGTTAGCACACCCGCCTCACAGAAAGGTACCGGGTTCGAGTCCCGGGCTCGTGGGTTCCCTCCGTGCTTGCGTGAGTTTCCTCCCACAGTCCAAAGACATGCACTTTAGGCTGATTGGCTGTTCCAGCTTGTCCCTAGGTGTGAGAGTGAGCATGAATGAATATAAAATTTGTAATATAATTATGTTAAAACAGTGTTGGTGCCAGGGGCAGTGGTGGCCTGGTGGTAAGGTGCTGGATTACTGATCCCAAGGTCGGGGGTTCAAGCCCCACTATCAACGG
>JAQMYF010000004.1:5548808-5559758 GCA_030014195.1 Neosilurus mollespiculum
ACCCCGCCCTCGCCCAGAGTCGGCTGAGATGGGCGCCAGCCTCCCCGCGACTCTAATTAGGAATAAGCGGTTCAGAAGATGAATGAATGAATGAATTTTCAGAGTAGTAACTTGAGACCAAAGGCAGAAATGAGTTTATGAAAAGGTCAAGTTCAAGGTCAGCAAAATGACCGCTAATTGTTTATCATGGCTAGGTAGCAGCTAGTGTGATTTCCCAATCAGGGGCCTCCAAATTCCTTTAGTATACCCTTCACTGGAAAGACGCAATCTGATTGGTTCATTATCTTTGGCAATAAATAGATATTATCCAATCTGCAACTCAGGAGAATGGTTAAATCTATTAAAAATGTTTAAATAAACAAATTCTTGGTAAAGAATTTAAACTTAGGATTTTAAACATTTCTTTATAAACCCTATACATTCCTTATGAGCAAGCCTGTGGTGAAGGTTGCAAGGAGAAACTTCCCTAGACCACACGAGAAAGAAACCTTGAGAGGAACCTTCTTATAGTTTGTTTTCCTTAAGTTTCTGTGTGGTATACACAAAAACAATTATTCACCCCAAGCGAGGTGGATATCCCTGAATAGCCCCTGATACTATTTCGTATAGTATAATTCTTATAGATGGCAGTGGGGCGCAGTGGTTAGCACGTCCACCTCACTGCAAGAAGGCCTGGGTTCGATTCCTGGGGCTCGGGATTTCTGTGTGGAGTTTACATGTTCTCCACATGCTTTTCCTCGGGGTACTCTGGTTTCCTCTCACAGTCCAAAAACATGCTCAGTAGGATGATTGGCAGTTCTAAATCACCCCAGGTGTGAGTGTGAATGGTTGTATGTACGCTGGCCCTGCAATGTTTTGGCAAGCTGTTCAGGGTGTACTCCACCTTCGCCCAGAGTTGGCTGCCATGGACACCAGCATCCCCATGGCCCTAATTAGGAATAAGTGGCTTAGAAAATGAATGAATAAATAATAATAACATGCTGATGATAATAATGATGAGGAGGAGGTGGACATTAAATAATACATGAAGTGGAATTATTTGTGTTAGAGTATAACTACTTTGTATTTTGCACTAAAAAGGTGTACATAGCGATGTGTATCGCCTAGCATCAGAATTCATGTATAAAGTGTGTACTGTAGTATAATGAATGGAAATAAATATGTGTATTTGTGAAATATGATTATACTGGATGGGTTAGTTCCTCGGTCTGGAGTGCCAAGGTCATTTTAGTACTTGTTCTCTAAACATAATAAAAAAATTATATGAGGTGTAATTGTATAGAAATCATGTTAAGCTGAATGGCTGGCAAAGGTGATCCTCCATATAAAGGGGTTAATTATTACCATAACTATACTGCATCTTCTTATCTCAAGATTACTGTTCTTTTTCTAACAAATATGTCATACAAAATACTAACATACTGTTTTATAATAAATAATTTATTGTATCTAAGTTCTATGCCAGCTCTAATTGATTTATATCACTATAAATGATATCCGTCTATTGTTTACTGTATCGTCGCTCTCTTTTCTGCGGTTTCCTAGAGACATGTTGAATGACATCACATTACTGTCCTAGAGTGAGTCAACTTAAATGTGATTATGCCGCAGATTGCACATCCAAAGCAGGAAATTATGTCATTTTTGATGTATTTATATATTTATTTAGCGCTTTGGAGCAAACGTCAGTTTGTAGCTCTGTTTTAAAATTGTCTTTTTTTCTTTCTCTTGCAAATATAAAACTACACACATGCACATACATATGCAGTTATTCATTTACCAAACCGTTTAATCCTAGTAAGGTCGTGGGAACACTGGAGCCTATCTCAGCCGACTCTGAGCAAAGCCTGAACAGCTAGCCAGACTGTCCCAGGGCCAACACACCCACCCTCACACCTAGGGGCAATTTGGGACATCCACTTAGTGTAATGTGCATGTCTTTAGAGCGTCGGAGAAAACCGGGGTTCCCGGATCAAACCCACACAAGCACAGGGAAAACATATGAACACACAGAAACTACCTCATGGAGCCCCAGACCCGAACCCAGGACGTTCTTTCTCAGAGGCGGACGTGCTAACTACTACACCACTGTGCTGTCCCACACTTATTTAACTTTAGTTTAAAAACAAGATGCATAATAACCAAAAATAACATTGGTTGTGATGATAAAATGCTTGAAATCAGTCTGTGTCCTTGGTTTATATTACAGGATGTGTGTTGGGCCATGCCAAGAATAATCCCCCATATGCTCAGAGAATAAAATTCACAGTCAGAAAATATCTGATGCATCTTCAGTTTTTCAGGTCAGGTCAGTATTTCTCTCAATACTGGTACCCAGATGAGAATACAAACCTGTAGCAACACTGAGATATGATCAACACCTACTGTATCTATTATATGATCTATCACGCCATAAATCTATTTATAATCAGCAAAGGAACACAACATCATGATCTCAAGTTCAAGTTCAAGTTCAATTTCAAGAAGCATTATTGTCATTTCAACCACATGTAGCTGACGCAGTACATGGTGAAAAGAAACGTTTCTCCAGGACCAGGTGCTACATAAACATACAACATAAAGATCAAATTCGGGAAAAAAACCCCCACAAAAAACCCACAGAGCTAGGACCAAGGTTTTTGTCCTAGCCACATAAAATACAAAGTGTGCAACTGGGTGCAAACAGTGCAAAACAGTACAAAAAGAAAAAGACAACACAAGAATAAGACACTTAGTGCCGAAAGAAAGAAAGAAAAAGATGAGATGTAATAAAAAAATTAAATGATGTACAGAGTAGCAGCGGTTGAGGTAGTGCAAATAGAATATAGGAATCGACATGAATATAAACATGGCAGCGTTATGAAATAATAACAGGGTTGAGGTAGTGCAATAAATAGTGAACGATGTAAGTTGTGTGTGTGTGTCCACACAGGCGAAAGAGGGACAGAGAGTTTTGTACAGTTCTGTTCTTTTAATCTTGTACAGTTCTGGGTGTAAATGTGTGTGCGTGTGTGTTGGGGGTATTACTGATTGTAATTAAGTCCTGGGTGTTGAGGAGCCTGATGGCTTGAGGAAAGAAACTGTTACACTGTCTGGTTGTGAGGGCCCGAACGCTCCGGTACCTCTTTCCAGATGGCAGGAGGGTGAAGAGTGTGTGTGAGAGGTGTGTGGGGTCTCCTGCTCCTATAGATGTTCCCACATGGATCTCCTAAAGACGTGTACCTCTCAGTAAACAATCTCACCTGGAGCCTGTAGATATGATTCTGTCCTTTTTATCCTTTCAGACACACAGTATGGTTCATCTTTACCATTCGACTCATCTATAACATACTGAAACTATTTGATGCCACTTTGAGCTGTCACCTGGAAAGGGATTTCAGATGGGAGACTTGGCTAAAAGTCAGGGATACAAGACACAAGACAACAACACTGCACAGAAAAAAAAAAAAACAGCACAAAATACAAAAAAGCACAGAAAGGTTTCCCCGAGATGTCTCACACTGCATAAGACATTCAGTGCAATGCAGCACAACAATCTTTAAAATGCATTTTATTTAAAATATAAATAAAGTTACCATTAATAAAAGTTCATACTGAAATGATATATGCAGATTTAGAAGGTTTACTGCACAGGAAACAAAGCAGCTCTTACTCCGACTGCACTACTCTAAACCACCATCCAGAAAAAAAAAGAGTTACAGACAAACTGTACAAAAAAGGGGTGTTTTCCCCAGCTTAAAATAGACCTTCCTCCTTACGAAGGAACGGTTGTTCGAAAGACAGGCGTCAGAGGGGTTTGTGGGACGCCTATCAGCTGGATGATATGGTTTAAATCCCTTCTGGTTAACTTACCATACCAGGCAATAGGGGGCAGTGGTGGCTCAGTGATTACTGGATCAGTAGGTGGGGCGGTGGTGGCTCGGTGGTTAAGGTGGTGGCTTACTGATTTGAAGGTCAGGGGTTCAAGCTCCACTATCACCGTGTTGTCAATGTTGCCATCACCACCCCACGGTGCAGCCAGCCATGTCTTTCCCTGTATGTAGTGAGAGGCATGTGAAAGAATCATTGCTCTCGTTCAAAAAAAGTAGGCCATTAGATTGCCATCAACATGTTTCTGTGTGAATGGTTGTGTGTGTGTTGGCCCTGCGATGGCCTGGCAAGCTGTCAAGGGTGTACCCCACCCTCGCCCGGAGTCAGCTGGGATGGGCGCCAGCCTCCCTGTAACCCTAGTTAGGATTAAGCAGTTCAGAAAATTAATGAATGATCAGAAGATTGGGAGTTCAAGCCCCAGTACCACCAAGGGGTATATATATATATATATATATATATATATATATAAATGAGTGGGCAAATAAGGTGGTAACATATCACATAAAGCGGCACTGTTGCCTCATAGGAAAGAGGTCCTTAAATCACAGGTGTCAAACCCAAGGCCCGTGGGCCAATTCTAGCCGGCCAACTTATATTACTTGGCCCAGGAGAGCTTTCAAAGAATATGATTATTGGACATTCTTTAGATCAACCACCACGGTGAAATGTAGTTCATCATCCATCCACTAGATGGCAGCAACAAGTAAACAGCTAGTCATTCATGACTCATGAAAGATTTCAAGCTAGCTGGTCGCTGTTAAGTGCTGTCAGCAAAGGAAAGTGAATAAAGGAAATGTGGATAAATGCCTAAACTAACCATTTTTCCATGGTTTCCTTTTTTAAATAGATGTTCAGTGATTATTTGGGGCGGGACGGTGGCGTAGTGGTTAGCACGTGCGCCTCGCAGCAAGAAGGTCCTGGGTTCGATTCCCAGCTTGGGCGTTTCTGTGTGGAGTTCGCGTGTTCTCCCCATGCTTGCTTGGATTTTCTCCAGGTACTCCGGTTTCCTCCCACAGTCCAAAAACATGCACAGTAGGCTAATTAGCTGTTCCAAATCACCCCTAGGTGTGAGTGTGAATGGTTGTATGTGTGTTGGCCCTGTGATGATCTGGCGAGCTGTCCAGGGTGTACCCTGCCCTCGCCCAGAGTCGGCGGAGATGGGGATCATGTCAGATTCCATTTTATTTACAAGAGATAACACTGGGGCCAGTGGGGGGCCAGTGGTGGCCCGGTGGTAGGGTGATGGTTTACTGATCCTATGGTCGGGGGTTCAAGCCCCACCATCAGCGGGATGTCACTGCTGTCCCCCTAGTGCAGCTAACTGGGTTATGAAATGCTGGCCATGTCTCTCACTGTCTTGGTGAGAGGCATGTAAAAGAACCATTGCTGATTTTCGTCAAGAGTAGGCTGCATTGCCATCTGCGTGTTTAACCCATCCAAAGTGAGCATACACACACTTGGAGTAGTGGGCTGCTACACATTGCAGTGCCCACAGAGAATTTGGGGTTAGGTGCCTTGTTTCAGCCATGAATTTGGAGGAAGGGGAGGTACCGTTCACCCCCCCACAGCTACACATTTTCCCTGCTGCTTCTGGAATCGAACCAGCATCCTTTAAGTCACATAGCCGCTTCTCTAAGCATTAGCCCCATCCAGAGCAACTTGCATTTATCGCTTTTATACAGCTGAGAGTTTCGGGCCTTACACAAGGGCCCAGCAGGGGCAGCTTGGTGGTACTAGGGCTTGAAGGAGTGACTTTTGGGTCAGCAAGAGAGACTTAACCACTGAGCCACCACCGCCATTGTTATTGTTTTATCAGAATCGAAAATGGATCATGGGCGGCATGGTGACGCAGTGCTTAGCACGCCTCACAGCAAGAAGGTCCTGGGTTTGAGTCCCAGGGAGTCCTCGGGAGTTTCTGCGTGGAGTCTGCACATTCCACCCTTCCTCCGGGTACTCTGGTTTCCTTCCACAACCCAAAGACATGCACACTAGGCTAACTGGTCGTTCCAAACTCCCTATCGGTGTGGATGTGCGTGTGAATGGATGTGCGTTGCTCTGGGATGGTCTGGTAGCTTTTCAGGCTGTACGCCGCCTTCGCCAAGTGTCGCACACATCCCTAATAGTAGGATGAAGGGGTTCAGCAAATTAGTGTGTGAGAGATGATGATGATGATGATGATGAAGTGAGGGATCATTGGAGAGAAAGAAAGACAGCCATTAGGTAAATGGGAACTCCCTTCCTGCATGTAGTAACATCACACTGCGCACGTGACTAGTGAAGGGTGGGCTGGGGCTGCGTCCCAATCCGCGCGTGCACTACCCTAAACGTATAGTACGTCAACGTGATAGGTCGGTACAGGTTGTCATGGTTACTATACGTTTTCTCTTCCGACACACTGCCTGGGAGGCTACCGTGATGGGGAATTGGGACGCAGCCGAGGTGAATCCTTCCCTTCTTACTCCTGCAACACGCCTCCACGAGCAAGCCGCGGCGACGCTTTAAATCAGGGGAAGGAGAGCGTTCGGAAAGGAAACCTCAGATCTCAGGGCAGCACCGGAAGCGGGCATGGCAGCCCCGAGCCTGGGGTGTAACGGGGCTCGGAAGAAAGCCGCCGCGAGGAACGGAGCCGTGGAGAGGAGGAATCTAATCACCGTGTGCAGGTGAGACGAGCGCGTGCGAGATCATCGTGCAGCTTCTCACCAGAATCAGGTTGCACCTGTTTTCAACTAGGTCCTGTTATTAAATTCTTACTCCATCTTCCTACATTAAAGTTGTTTTATTCTGCAGGAGGCTGCAATAATATGCAATGATTTATTTTCACATCTTTGCATTTAGTAGTAATTGGTTTTTTTTCCTCCTACAGTGCTATGCTTTTTTTAAATTTTTATTTATTTATTTATTTTTTAAATAAATATAAACCTTTAGTCACTGAATCAGCAGTTTGCTTTGTACATGCAAGATCAGTGGAAGTGTGTAAAACGCGTGCCGCACGCAGAGTCAGATCAACCCGTTGCCAGATTGCGCTTTTTCACCCTAAAAAAACCCCAGTTTTGTTTTTGATTTTATTGATTTCTTTTGGCCCTTTTTTGACTATTTTTTTGGTGGTTTTGTTTGTGTTATTGGTTTTCGTTTTGGGTTAATCTTTTGATTGTTTTTCTCTGAACAATTAGACAATTTGGACGGACACAGTGTGGACTGGGGGTGATGGAAAAGGGGGAAAAAAGTGGTGGTGGGTTTTGTGTTTTTGACTACCATGTAATGTGAGTGAATGAATGTTTTCTAAAAAAAAAAAAAAAGCGTGCTGCACGCAGAATCAGATTAACCCGTTGCCATGAAACCCGTTGTTATGAAACTTGCCTTTTAAAAAGCTTTCATTCACACTTATAGCTTATATTTTTTTAAAAAGAAAAAAAGCAACACAACTGCATAAGACCTGCCATATTTGACACATGCTTGAGTAAAATAAGTGGTTGAATAATTAACTGTTGAGCATGGAGTATTTATGTATGTATTTATTCATTTGGTTTTGCATTAATCCATAATATTGGGACAAAAAAACCAGCACTTTCCAAACACAAAAACAGCAAATAAAAGGTTGAGAGGAACAACCTGGCAACCACGGTGGTAGTCTCGCATCACGTCATTTTTATGTAAATTGTGACAAGCTGATATTATTTCTTCATTGGATGCTGCAAACACTGAGGACCATTATTATACACGATTCATGTGATTTATGTGATTGTTAAATTTGCATCAGCATGTAGACCTATATGTGCTGCACGTGTATAATTCGAATTTAATTAATTGTGGAGAGTAGTATTTATTCCTAAGGGGCAATTAATGAGAGCATGGAAAATCCAGCAAAACTGTCCATATAATTACAGAAACATCACATAATGCATTTGGAGGAGAAATGTGTCATTGCAGTGACACCGCTTTTATATCTATGTATTTACTCACTCAAATCCTCTGGATAAGAGCGTCTGCTAAATGATGTAAATGTAAATGTAAATCCAAGCTTGGGAATCGAACCCAGGACCTTCTTGCTATGAGGTAGACGTGCTAACCACTACGCCACCAAGCCACCAAATGTATTCAGTGCCCCAAATATTCATACCATGTATTTGGGTGTAATCCGGAAGTGGGTGTAACCTAAACCGGAAGCTGTTTTTTTTCCCTAGAAATGTAAACAAGGCTGCCTTTTCCTTTGCTCACAGTATTTTGATTTTACTTTCCAAAATACATGATTCTTGTAGCCCAGTTTAAAGGGCAGATATTATACTTTTTCCACTTTTTTGATCCATACGTACATCCAGTATTGAAAAGACGTGTAGATGATTCTAGAATGTCAAAGGTCTTTTGATTAGTTTACCTTCCACCACTGCCCCATGCACAGAGGTATCTCCACCCTGCCCAGGCAGCTTCGCAGCACACTGAGCATGAAGATCAAATTGTTGATAACCGACCAATCAGAGCAGAGTAGGCACAGACAGTAGAAAGACAATAAATGGGAGGTGGAAGCCAACTAAGCCGTCCAGCAGCTTCCTGAAGAACTATGGAGTTTTTTGGATTAGGAATCGCACTTTGCTGCTCCACTGGTGTCTGAAAAAAAAATGTGTATAATATCTGATCTTTAAATTTATTTATTTTTTTAAAGAATAGTCCACCTCCTGTTTGTATTACTCTAATGTTGGTTTAGAGCACATTATCTGTTTGTTGTGAATAATTTTAGTAGTTGGTTGTATCTGTAGTTTATTGGAAGGAGTAATTAATCCGTTAAATTGGATTGGATAAGCTTTGGATAAGAGCGTCTGCCAAATGCTGTAAATGTAAATGAAATACAGTGCATATAAAATCAAAATCATGCACATGTACACCGATCAGCCATAGCATTATCACCACCTGACAAGTCTGCAGCTCCATACTCAGCAAATCGCAATGCACGGTGTATTTTGAATGCTTTCTGTCATATAAACGTGTCAGCAGTTTGTGCTACAGTAGCTCTTCTGTGGGATCAGACCAGACTTTTTAGCCTTCACTCCCCAATTGAATCAGTGAGCCTTAGGCACCTGTGACAGTCTTTTCAGTTCAACACATGCATACCAGGAACACCCCACAAGACCTGTCATTTTGGAGATAAAAAGACCCAGTCTTTAATTATTACAATGTGGCCAGGCTTCAGAGTGGCGCATCGACAGTGTGTGTGACCAATAATCTGAAGATTGCAAGTTTGCAAGAATCCAGGTTGATGCTGCAACTATCCGCGACCGGAAGTCCATGGAAGCTAATTGGCCGAGCTCTCAACGGAGGGTGAGCCAATCCTTTTCTCTCTGAGTGTGTTAGGCCACCTCCAAATGTGCATGCACAGCAGTTCGTAAAGAGGCGGGTGGCAACATTGCATGTCACGGAAGAGGCAAGTGCATGCTTACGCCCCTCCCTGGTTTGTGGTGGTCGTATGTAATAGGGAGGCAATACTTCACTGGTGGGGATTGAATATGGCTAAAATTAGGGGATTTAAAAATGGGGGAAAATCAAAAAAGTTATTCAGATTCTTGCACTTGCACATTTTTCATGCTTCCAACAAATCAGTCTCTGAGAACTGACTGTTACTGTACAGGTGAAGACTGTAATGAGATGATCAATGTTTTTCACTTCACCTGATGAGTGTATATCTATATAAATATAGTAGTGGCACTTGGTGTGTGTGGGAGCTTGCCAGAATTTTGCCTTGAGCAAAAACGTTAACTCTCCTCGTGACAGTCCTGCTTCACAGCACAGCATGATTCTGAACAAGGACACCGGTTCAGAAGCTGGATCAAGGACACAATACTGATGACTAAATCCTGTGAGTTTGGCCCAGGAAACAAGATTCTCAGGGATTGTGTGTGTGTGGGTTTTTTTTTATGAAGCGCAGTAAGCAGGAGCAGTTCAAGGAGAACTGATTAATGTGGTACATAAATGAGCTGAGAGTGGAAGATATGCAGAGCTGATGTTTGGAGACTTAGTGACTTCGAAATGATTGACTTTGCCCATGTCATGTGCCAGAATTCTATCATCAGAAGTGTGATGGCAGTGGGATTTTTTTTTTTAACCTTTACTTAAAAATGTACAGTACAAATTAGCATAGTGCATCTTGTACACCATGAACAAAGGAAACGACAGGCCTAGAAAAAAGGGATAGCAACAGCAACGTGTATTGAACTGTAAGAATTACATAACTGAAATGGGAATTAGGAAAAAGTGCAAAGACTGTACTCTACATTGTATAACTGTGCCTGGGGTTTTCTCTGGGGTTAAGGTCCTCAACCAGCTTGTTTAGTTTCAAAGCTAAGCTCTTTAAATTGGGTGATGGCAGTGTGATTTAAGATAATTGATTTCCGGTGTCCACTGTAACATCCACGTGGTGTAAAACAGCATGACCTAAAATACATCTGTAGGCTGAAATGGACAATGTCAAAGCTCGTCCAGTTTCATTAGTGAAGGAGGTGGTACTTTTAACATTCTTAAAATTCAACTGCAGCCATTAAGCGCTCTGAAAGGCACGGGACAAAATCTTTTAAACTGGTCACCTCTTGGACATGCATCCCAATAGCCATGGATCTTTGCATGGGGTCCCCCTGGCCCTTGAAGGGGGTTCATTTTCTGAGCCACTTAATCCTCTCTCAGCCGACTCTGGGCAAGGGTGAAGTACAAAAAAAAAACCAAACAAACAAAAACATGGCAGAGATATCGATTTTGATTAATGAAAAGGACAGGGTGTCTTATTTAGCATGGCCTTTTTTTTTTTTTTTTTTGTAAAACTGCTCAGTAGAGAGAGAGACTCGCTTTGTGATTTCTTGATCTAGATTTTTTTTTCTTTTTGGCACAGAGAATGGAAATGTCAGGATAGATATTAGCAGCAAGTGGCGTTCCGTATCCCAGCTGCTGAATAACACAAGGTTTGCTGCAGTCTGAGCATTTACTTTTATTTGTATTTTTTAGGAGTATAGCATTATTGAATGATTGTGTGTGTGTGTGTGTGTGTGTGTGTGTATACAGTACAGACCAAAAGTTTGGACACACCTTCTCATTCAATGAGTT
>JAQMYF010000004.1:5573794-5593082 GCA_030014195.1 Neosilurus mollespiculum
TCTCTCTCTCTCTCTCTCTCTCTCTCTCTCTCTCTCTCTCTCTCTCTCTCTCTCTCTCTCTCTCTCTCTCTATATATCTGTCCATCAATCCATCCATCCATCTTTCCATTTCTGTCTCAGGGTCGTGCATGGATCCGAGTTGCCTTGATGGAGAAACGGCTCTCCGAATATATATCCGCTGCCTTGAGAGACTTCAAAACCACAAGGTTTTCACACACACACACACACACACACACATTACTGCTTAAAAAACCAATAAGGTCTATGTACAGAGTGCAAGAGTATATATGGATTGTTGGCGTGTCATTAAAGGTGAACTTGATGCTAAATCTTTGTACGCATTATTAAGAAAACGAAGGGTAAAAATTAATGTTTCACAAAGCAATTTCACTTATAATTCTGCGTGAATCTCCCAACTGAGCATATAAACATTATTTCATGCTCTTCGTGGGTTCTGACATATTGGAATCTCTGAAAGTCAAACCACGTTTCCATTAATTCTCACAAAAATAGAAGATCCAACCTGCTCAACTCTCCTGATTGTCAACATGCCGTGATGTTAAGCTCACAGTTGATTGGTTAGATTCATATTCTGGCTCATTCATGTACAGTTAATTTAGCCATAGATACATTATGCCATACTATATGGTGATTATCTTGATTTCCTACAAATTTCTTAGCTTATGTGGCTAAAGATATTTGCATAAGTGTTCATTGTGTGCCAAGTAAATGGGGGTAGGGGTGTCGCAAGCTCCCAAGCCCCAATGGAACCTACTTTCTGATTTTGGACATCTGGAACATTTAAAGGGCATGTCTTTCAGTTCATATAACATCAAGCCTCTTAACATATCAGATGCCAGTATATGGGAACAAACTGCTTGTAGTTGATGATAATGACTTGTTTGTGTGTTTGTGCATGCGCTGATGTTTACCAGAAGGTTTTATGAAGACGGTGCGATAGTGCTGGGAGAGGAAGCTGGCGTGCTGGCAGATACTCTCATTGGATTAAACGCTATTGATTTCAGGTAGACGCTCCCCTCTTGCTCTCTCTCTCTCTCTCTCGCATTCTGTGGGGTGCTATTGACATTTAGCCATGTATCAGTCACACAGGATGTTAATGATTCCACTTACCGTAGAGTCAGACACATGCGTGTTCACTGACCTTTTGCGTGTCACGCGAACTCATACACGCGTGCTCTGTCTAACTTGAAGATGAAGTTGAACTTGTAAGGATTTAATTAGATCCCAGCGTTAGACCAGTTGAAAAGTTCCTGTCTATGTAAATGTAATGACTGTCATAACATTACTTTACTTTAGTACAATTTCAGTAAGCTCTCAAATGTCTAGTATTAATAATCTGAACTATGTATAGCTCACACGAAAGGTAATAACTTGCTCGGCCCGAGCGCGCACTCGTGGACTGCAGACAGACACAAACACACAATTTCCTGTGGAACGAAAATTGTGTGCGTAGCTCACACGAAAGGTAATTATTTGCAAATCTCATAAACCCACATATCAATACCCATTATATATCCATAAATTCACAATCGAACCGAAAACACATTAAATGTTAAAAGTGAGAGACGTTTTCCTGTTGCTTGAAAAATATGAGCTCATTTTAAATTTGATGGAAGCAACATAAAAAAAAAAAAAACAAAAAAACAAATACTTGGGATGGGGTAATACATAAATAAAAACTATGTATATAAAAAGAGCATCTGCACAGAAATTCACCATCTACAAAACATTTCGGAATAACGTTCCTCGAAGTAAAATTGCAAAGACATTAAATACCTCCACATCTACAGTAAAAAAAAAAATCTAAAGATTCCAATAATGTGCACAAGAACTCAATATCGGATACCTGTGATCTACGGGCCCTCAGGCAGCACTAAATTAAAAACAAGCATGATTCGGTCATGAAAATCACTGCATGGGCTCAGGAACCCTTCCAGAAATCATTGTCTCTTGGGCCAGTCAACCAGTATGTGTTTGTATTTTTCTACAAGTAACATCACATTAAACGACACAATTTGTCGAGTAGCACCTAGCTTCAAAGGCTAGCGCAGATCAAGTGAGTGTAAAGTGCGAAATATAGTAATATTAGTGTCGTGTAATGATTAGTTTATGATTTGTCCTCTTTAACTTTATTTACATTACTTTTCTGACAGTGCTTGACAGCGCCATGCTAGCTTGCAATCTTTCTTGAGCCATGAATGACATACAAAATAGGTTGCCCCCACCTAGTGGATGGACGATGAATTCCGTTTCATGGTAATGGTTGATGCAAAGAATGTATGATAATCACATACTTTGAAAGCACTTGCGAGCTACATAAAATACGTTGGCATGCCAGATTTGCAGTGGTGGCCTGGAGGGAGGGTGCTGGATTACTGATCCCTAGGACGGGGCTTCAAGCCCCGCTATCAATGGGATGTCTCTACTGCCCCCCCCCCACTGTCTGTGATGAGAGTCATGTAAAAGAACCATTGCTGACTTTCGTCAAGAGTAGGCTACATTGCCGTCAGCGTGTTTCTGCCCTGCGATGGCCTGGTGAGCTGTCCAGGGTGTACTCTGCCCTCGCCCAGAGTCGGCTGAGATGGGCGCCATTCTCCCCATGACCCTAATTAAGATGAAGTGGTTCAGAAAATGAATAATTATCATTTTAAATATGATGAGCGACTAGAACATTGAGTATGTTTCAGTTAGTAAGAGAATGTTATGGGGTTGAACTATATTAAACGTTAATGATTGCAGCAAATGTTATGTTTACTTTCTATGAAAGACGTTCTTCCTGTATAATAAGTCTTGAATATGTATTTTTGTGAAAGTGGGATGCCTTAAATTTACCTAAACACTGGCCTTTTGACAGTTTTTGTCTCAAGGGTGAGAGTTTGGACGGAAGCTATCCTGCTGTGATTGATTACACGCCTTACCTCAAGTTCACGCAAACGTAAGCCTTACCACTTAAATATACACGCAAACTGTAACAGCTTCTAAGAACTCGAGCATACAGATATGTCAGAAATGATTTAAACCTACGTGTGTGTGTGTGTGTGTGTGTGTGTGTGTGTGTGTGTGTGTGTGTTTCTCTCAGCTCCGACAGCATCAGCAGTGACGAGGAGGAGATGAGGACTTTAGGTAGCAGCGGCAGCGAAGCCAGCACTCCAGAGACCAACATGGCTGCCTGTTTGAGCAGGGATCTGAGCAGTTGGTACAGCAAATGTAAAAGAGTGGAGCAGAAATACAGAGTGGTGCTGGAACAAAAGGCAAGTGTGTGCATGTAGAAAAGGTCGGTACAGTCTGTCTGCAGTTCAACGGCTTTACTTTTATGTTTATGTTCAGGTTTCACATCAACTATGGCTTAAAACCTAAACTTTTTGCAGAGGAAATAACAAAACTGTGTGTGTGTGTGTGTGTGTGTGTGTGTGTGTGTGTGTGTGTGTGTGTGTGTGTGTGTGTGGATGCTTAGGGTTATCTGGAGGAGCTGGTTCGTCTAAGAGAGGCTCAGCTCTCCGAGTCTGTCTCCCAAAATAAAACTTTACTGCAGCGTTTCGCAGAAGCCGGTATCAGCCATAAACTGGAGAAAGAGCAGCTGGAGTTTATCATCCTGGAGCTCCAGGACCAGCTGTGAGAACACACAGATTTCAACCAGTTTAAATGAAGGAGGTGTAGCCTGTGTAGGCATGGCCTTTGTGCTTGTTTTCTCATAGAAAGCATTACTGTGGTAATACATTTATTTGTTCATTCCAAAAACCGCTTGATCCTACTGGATCCCTGATCCCTGATCCGCTTGATCCCTGTGCATACGCACGCACACAACCATTCACACTCTCAAATGGGGGCAATCGAGAATATCCAATTAGCCTTATGTGCATATCTTTTGAAGTGTGGGGGAAAACCAGAGGAAACCCACACAAGCATAAGGAGAACATGCAAACTCCACACAGAAGCGCCCTCGCCGAGCCTGGAACTCCACCCCAGGACCTTCTTGCTGCGAGGCGTACGTACTAACCGCTACGTCACCATGCTGCCCCTAGGTGTTAATCGCTCTACGTTTTTCTTATACTTTTATTATTGATGGACTAAAATTCTGTGGAGTGTCTGGCATTTAAGTTGTTAGCAAAGAAATAGTAATTACTAGCAACTGCATGTTAATATAAGGTACACCGGTTTCCTCTGACAGTCCAAAAACATGCAAGTTAGGTAAATTAGCTGTTCCAGATTGCCCCTCGGTGTGAGACAGTGTGAATGGTTGTGTGTGTTGCTCTGCTGTGGTCGGGTGTCGTAGGGTTGTTCAGTGCTTACCCTACCTTCGCCCAATGTTAGATGAGATCAGCCTAGCGACACTGGTATTAGTAAGTAATTCGGCAAATTGATGACTACTGGAACTGCTGTCAGTGGGCTGTTACACAAAATTAATTAACAATTTCTGACCAATGAAAAATTGAGAATTTGTCATTTGGAAAATTTTAGCTTATTAAGATATTACATGCTACACAGAAGTAGGATTTCGGTCTAACTAAAATGTTTTAACTACACATAGGATTAGCACTGATGAAACATACCTGGCGTTTATTTATGTAGTAATTAATCATTTAAAGCCACTCTGATTTAATTTTGTGTGTTGATATCCCAGGAGAAGACTTTTTGAGTTTCTGAGTAATCTTTTTCACACTCCCAGAATAACCGCCACTGCAATTCATTACCGTCTTTCATTTCGTAGATTAGTACGGCTGTAACTGCAGGATGTCTGCACTTTCATTTTTTTTTTAGATGGTAAAATGAATAATTAGCATGTAGATTGGCCTGTTCTGGTGGCTTGGCCCATCTTCATGATTTGGATGTGTGTACTGCATCAGGAATGCGTCACGGTGCACAGCGAGGAGAGGAATCCTGCTTTCAACTCATTAAGATAAAAGTGCTGAGTAATCAAGCATTCGTCAGTGAGTTGGCTCTGAGAGGGCACTGCAGAGGGGAGGATGGAGTGCTGGATTGATGGAGGAGGAGAGGAAGTAGGAGGGGGAATGAAAATCGAGGGATAATGAGATGGCGCTGTCTATATATACTGTATCTCTTTATTCCGCGAAATATTTCTAATAAACCTGAAGAGGGTTTCTGTTATAGTGTTTCTGCTAATCTGATGTAATACGTACATCAGATTAGCAGAAACACTACACACCCCATAACTGGTCTCCAGTAGGTGTGGCTACTTCCCAAAACATTGCCTAAGTACTGTAGGTGCTTTCCCACTGTTGTGCCGGGGCTATCACGAGGCTAGCCGAGGCTCGTGGCCTGGGGCTTTACTTGGTCTCTTGGTCTAATCAGTGGCTTCTTGGTTGATTATTCATTCTATAAAAGCGACAGACACTGGAATTATACTGTTCTTCAGTTCCTGCTTTGCATCAGCAAGTGTTCCAGCATGGTGGAAACTTTGCACTTTACGGCTACAGCGGCGTCCTGTATTAATAATAACGCTTGCAAACGCCAGCATTTTGCTGCTAATTTATAGCGCCGTGTTTCCAAGGTCACTTTAAGACAATTTACATACAGACGCTGAAGCAATTTCCTCTCTTCCCTCTGCAAGCAGCCACTCTGTTTTATATTAAAAAAAGATCGAAAAATGTCCTGCAAAGTAGAGCGCTAAGTGCTTCTCGTCAACTGATGATCGCAGCCGACAAACTGAAATTACAGTAGGTGGGTATTTCATAAATTTCAGGCGCCTTGTCTCCAGAATATCTGCTTCCTCCGTTCATGACTGGTTTAGTCCATGCAGTTCTTTAGCAACAACCCACCGCAATGCTGTTTCTCCTGTCTCTTATACCGTACAGTACATCAGTTATAAAGCATGTAATCATGACCAACAATCACTTGTGGGTGGGTTGGGTGTGTTCCGAACGCCAACAGAACTGTCCTGAAGAACCATGACCTGCGATCCAGACAGGAGCTCACCTCTCACCTGACCAATCAGTGGCCCTCACCTGGTGCCATGGATACCAATGCTGTTGCTCTGGATACCCTCCTCTACCAGAAGCGCACGGGACGCTGGGAAGAGTATGCATCTGTGTGTGACAATATCTGTGTGTGTGCACGTGTATATGTATGACTTCATGCATGGTCCTGCTGCCATATGATTGGCTGATTTAGATAACTGCATGAATTAACTACGAACAATTTTCCTTATAAAGTGGATGCTGAGTCGATAATCTGTTAGCATTCATTTAGCAAATACATTTTGAAAGGTGAATTATGGGCTCCTAAACGGTCAAATGTTCCTCTCTACACCTTGGGCAGCATGGATTTTGGGACACTACATTATTGGGTAGTTTGTATCGGGCTCTTGGTGAGCATTTTGCTTATTATGTAAAGCAGGAATCCGTTAAAACATGCAGCTACAAAATTTATCGTAATAAAGGCCTTGAAATTGGCCCAAATTTCTAAACCGTGTCTGAGCAGGAATGTGTGGGTATGACTTTTCCATGCAAGGGAAACAATAGCATTGGTTTTTTAAAATGTGTTGGTTTGTTTGTATTCATAGGAAGAGCTTTCAGAGTCTGGACCAGCTGTCGGCCGATATGAGTCTTTCTCAGATGTCCCTGGAGCCAGGACACACACACACGCCCAGTCTGGATGGTAAGACTGGACTCACCCCCTGGCAGAGAGAAGGTATTATGTGTGTGTGTGTGTGTGAGAGTTAATCTTCACACAGGAAATCAATAGGTGGTGGACAGGCCTGTTGGGATCTGTTATGTGGAAACAGTTAAGGGGGTTAAGGATTTCATATTATTTAAAATAGGCAGGAAAATAAAAGCTTTTATGAAACCGCCTTGTTCTCATATTTTTCTCAGAAAAGCAAACAAGCGCCACTTTATTCCTGCACTTTCATGCAGTTGTCTAATCAGCCAGTCAGGTGGCAGCAGTGCAATGCATTAAATCAACCAACAATCAACATTTGAACAGATGAACAGTGAGGTGGATGCACTACTGCAGCAGAAGACCACATTGAGACTACAGGGGCGTTGGATATTTTGCACAAATAGCCAATGAATCTCCGTCTACACAGGAATTACAGTGTATAACACATTCTGATGTAATTATTAATAAACTGCGGTATTGTGTATATTAGTTATTTTTGCAGTATCATCACCTACCTGACAAGATGAGCAGAGAAACAAGATTTATGTGAGAGTTGATTTTGTTTTCCCCGTCCCAGTTATCTGTCTGTCTCGGCAGTGTGTAAACCATATTTCTGAATTAATATCGTGCTCTTTTATTACATACTTTATCTGAAGAAATCTCCGCACTACGCTCCCGGCCCTGTGGCTTGTTACAAATTACAGCTCAAAATAGTGTCTGGATAACCAAATTCATTTAGAGCTGTGTGAGATGCTAATCTGGGTGTGTGTGTGTGTGTGTGTGTGTGTGTGTGTGTGTGTGTGATTTTTGTAGGTAAAGAGGACACACCGTCTCTAAGAGGTCTTTGTGGGTCTCTGACTTCAGTGGCCAGCTATAAATCTCTGGCTAGCCTGAAGTCCAGTGAGTATCTGGCAAGTCCAACTACGGATATGACCAGCCCGGGGCTCACTCCATCCTAAACACACCCACCCAAACACACACACATGTTCTGTACATATACATGTATTATAGTAATTTAAGTATAAACTGAATCCCTAGTATTACTTTTTTTTTTTTTTTTTTTTTTTTAAACAGTTTGAGTTTCTGGACCAGATCTGACTGCACTGTGCTAGATCACATGATCAAAGCTTAATCATGGAAAACTACCTAAATGCTTTACGATCAGTATTAATCTTGTGGCTTTTAATGTGCCAATTGCTTCATTCTCACATTTCTGATTTTCTAGTGTAATACACTATGCTAGAGGGGTGGACAATTCATAACGCCATGCGCTCCAGGGTGCTTCCTCAGCTCCAGATTTGTTGCATACAATCCTAACAGATCCTACAAACATAGTGTAACTTAGGTAGTTACGTGTGTTAATCCAGTACACTAGCCCTGTGTTTACGTAAACAAAATCACTTGTTTGATTTGCATGTCTTGTATTAGGCTTCGTACCATGTATTCCATATATTCTACAGTCCGTTGCAGGTAGGAGCTGAAGCTGTAAGTGCTGAACTGAAAAAAAAAAAAAATTCAGATCAGGATCTTTGGGATTTGACACTTTATTGATTTGTACCCAGTTTGTATAGAATTAAAAAAAAATCTAATTTTAAAAATTGCACTGTCACTTTGTGTTTAATATATGGCGCATTAACACTTAGTGTATACTACATGGGAATGGAGATAATGGACATTATTATTATTATTATTATTATTATTATAGTTTTCTTGTTTCTGATTGATGGAAAACTACCAGCGAATTCATAGTATTTTTTTACAGGGCAATTCATCCATCACTGACATCAAATAAGTTGAATGATTATTGTATGATTGGCACGCACTAACGTTCCTTCTCATCCTAAAAGATATCCCATAAGATTGATGGGCTACGCCATGCGGCAGACGGCTCCGCCTGTCCGCCGTCTTGGTTAGTTAGTTAGTACAATTTATTTATCTGTCAAAAATTATTTTTATTTTCTCACTATTTAAGTTGTTGTTGTAAGCTGTATCTGAGAGTGAGTAACCATCATCAACAAAGATGCAAAGTTCCGCCACTTGGCAGCACTGTCAGTTGTGTGTAGCCTATCGATCTCATTTGATATTCTTCCTTCAATCCCCTCCTCCCAGAAAAAGAGAGAAGATAGCTGCTCACTCTCAAGACTAGGGTCGCGCTGCTCGCAACAAGTTGATAAAATCATGTTTGGGGGGGGATTGGGGAATAGAATTATTGAAAATAAAAATATGTCTTTACCATCAAATACTTGAATTTCATATTTAGTTCCATATTTTTGTGCAATTTGTCTATGTTAAATCGGCAATGGCGTTAGCAGGGAATAGTATTCCGGCTGACTCACCACGGATACGATGCACCTTCCTCATGACTTGAAAATATTTTGAATGGATAGTAAGCAGTTATAGAATTCAGCTTTTGTATGATACAGTAAATTAATCAGCTCTCTCAAAGGGGGATGGGTGCTCTCAATCTGAATAATTCTCCATATCCTTCTTCACTTCGCTCAATAATTGCTTATTATCCGGAGTGGATAATGCTTGAATTGAAACGGCAGAAAAATACTCACAGTTTGTGAGCGTCACTATTTCTGAAATCCTAGAAATTCGACACAGTGCCAGGCCCTAAAATACGAAGAAAGCTATGCAGTATGGCCCTTGTGTTTTTCGAGGTAAAAGCCCTTTATTCAAACTTTGAATTAGGTTCAAAAGATGCTGTCATGGATGCTATTGTGATGCTTCGTCGCACTTTAAAAATGTAAAAATAAACCAAAAAAATCGTTAAATTGTTTTACTTTGTTTTTCTTATCTTTCTGTATAGTGTATACTAATATTCTTAAAGAGGTTTTAAAAGATGCTGCTTGTGTAGTACACAAAGCTCTCCAGCCATAATATCATACATAAAATATATGTGAAAATGTAAAAATTAACTCTTGCTGTATTTAGCTTTTCTAATGTTTCTGTGTAGTATATACTAAATCAGTTATTTGCCTCATGCTCAGTGGATGATGCTGACTGATGTTCCTCGACTTTGATGAGATCCTGGCGAATAGCTGTTAATTATTTGACGCTCATCAAGGAAAGCGATTGGGTTTACATGACATGGTTTCACTGTCCGACCTGGCAAAGTCATAAACTGGGTCAAGGTTAGAGAAACAGCTCCATCAGGTTAGTACGAATAACAAAACGAATATCCTGTTCACATAATGGGCGTGTCCCAGGAGCGCATGCTGGTAATTTATCCACCCCTCTTTTAAATCTACTTCTTGGTTACATTCACCAAGTAAACTTCAGCTGTGTTGTTTACTGTATTCAGTTTTAGCTCAGGACCTACTTTCAGGTTGTGAGTTGTATGCAAGTTTTGTTTTCTACTTATTTTACGCTAATTCAGCCACAAAGCTCTGTTTCTTTTCACTTTTTTCCCCTCTCATTAGCTATGGTGGGTGAACAAGACCTAATTACTTTTCATGTTTGTCTGAATTTCTCCTGTCCGGAGCCAAATCCCTGACGGAAATCCCCTTTTTGCCTCAATTTATATCCCTATAGTCAGACTTAAGTGTGCTGCTCTTATGTATTCATGGGATAAATTATGTATCACGTTTTTAGAAAGAAAGAAAAAACGTAGTGCTTGTCTACTTTGCCTTATAAACAGTGATTGACGAACCCTAGAGAATTTATGACGTGTCAGACAAGCGTTTGATTGATGGACACTTTTGGCAAGTCTTCATGAAAATGAATGACGTTTTGTTTCTGATGTTAAACGTTGCTCATTTTGCATAATTCTAGAAACCACTTCTGCATAAAACAAGACACAGTGTTGAAGATAATTGTTTTTTGCACTTTTATGAATAAAAAAATTCATTAAAACAAGAAAAACAGTGGATTTAAGCAAGCCTTATGAGTAAGCATTACAGTAATGTTTACGAGCTGAAATCAGGAAATTCTTATTCATTCATTTATTTATTTATTTTAATTAACAGGTTAGACCATGAATTAAAAATATTATTCCTTTCGATCAGCTTTCTTAAACCTTTGCTGAAAGCCACTAAATCCCAGATTATAGCTTTGTAGGTCACTTTTGGTGCAAATTTGTTTCAGGGAAACAAGAAACCTGCCTTTTTGCATTATGTTTACATTCTAGACACTTGCTAAAATTCTCTTTGGCTTATCTCAGCTGACACTGGGTAAATGCGGGGTACACCCTGAACAGCTCACCAGTCCATCACAAGGGCCCACACACACACACACACACACACACACACACACACAACCTTTCACAGTCACATACACGCCTAGGCGCAATTTGGGGCATCTAATTAGCGTATTGTACACATCTCTGGACTGCGGGAGGAAACCGGATTACCTGTAGGAGACCCATGCAACACTAGGAGAACATGTAAACTCCACACAGAAACCCCCTTCTTGCTGTTAGGCATACATGCTAACCACTATGCCACCGTGCAACCCTTGCTAAAACTGCCTCTCTGTATTGTATATTTATGTATTCTTTAATTTAAAAAAATACAGCATGTCTCAACAAGTCAGGCGTAATCAAAAACTTGTTTTATCTTTTTTGTTTTTGTGTCAATCTGCATGTTCTCTCTATGCTTGCGTGTGTTTCCTCCCACAGTCCAAAGACATGCACATTAGGCTAATTGGCTGTTCCAAATTGCCCCTAGGTGTGGATGCAAGTATGAATGGTTGTGTTTTGCCCTCTGATGGTCTGGCAATCTGTTCTGGGTGTTCCTTGCCTTGACACAGGCTCTATCCTCCCCGCGACCCTAATAGTATGATTAACCGGTTCGGAGAAAGAGAGAGTGAGTAAATGTATCTTGTCGAGAAGGTCAGAATTTGTGTGAAGTTATATACACTTAAAAAAAAATGTATTTTTTTTTTTTTTTGTTTACAGTTTGCAGTATAAACTTTGTATATTTGCTTTCTGTGAAGAAAAACATTTCATGTTGTGAAACCTTTAAACCCAGATAAGCTAGCGGTTGTTGCTTTGTTTTCATGCATCAAATAGCTGTTTCTTTTTAAAAGCAGGAAGTAAGCATTGTTTTTGTTATTTATTTGATGGCTGCTGCTATTTAACATCATACCAAGCAGAGTCCCATCCAAGCATGCAGGTAGGCATGGAAATCATGCATCAGTGTTTCAATTTTGAAGCCAGATAGTGGCCATCTTGATGAGACCACATTGCTGTAAGACCTCAGTACAGAGTACTACAACTGGAAACTCAACAAACTTGAAAAAGTTTACTGCTGCTGGTTAAAATGTATTACATTTATTTTTTACTAATATTTTCACTGACTAATTTCACAACAAGTTTGGGGGGGGGGTAAAAATAGCTGTGCATTGCTGAAAATTGACAAAAAAAAAAATCAAAAATTATCCAAAGCATCTCCCGTTTCCCATCTTTTATACCACTGGGGTATAACTTTCAACAGTAAAGTGGTCTCACCAAGATGGCGCCCCGACTGGGCTTCAGATTTTGCTGTATGTAAACTATAGGATTTGTGATCCCATCTTTTTTTGAGATCTTTTTTGAGTTTAAGGTTCTCAGACATTCAGCTGAGAACGGGGTTTGAGATCACACCCTTCCAGTACCTAGTGATGTACGGCTGAAAGCTGAAATTCAGTATTTTTGGTAGAAAAATGCTTTTGCAAGCTACTCGCATAACAATGTTCGGTAACACAGGTTGAATCAGTAATAGCTAGAAGATTAACTTGAGCCAAATAGAGAATGTGAAGACCATAAACCTGGTTGCTTTTGGTAGTTATGTGTAGTATTATTATTAGTAGCTAATTTTATATTTTTCTGCATGTGTTCTACTTTAATCCACTAGTTTGCCACCATCACTTCAGTGTAGCCTGATGGAATTTGTGTGTGTGTGTGTGTGTGTGTGTGTATAAAAACTTTAATTATATGATCAACATCATTGTGAATTACTTTAACATGACATCTGGCAGCAATCAGAGCAATATTAATGTGTTTTTAATCTTAATTTCAGCATTTAGTGGTGCTATCGTTACATTACATTAGAGAACTTTACAGCTGTGAGAGTTGGCTAATCGGTAACAGACAAAATGGCGGACAAATAACTTTCACTATTTTGACTGAAACAAGCGAGAGATCGAATTCTAGGAAGGCGTTCACTACAAACGCTTAAACTGTGTTGCATTCCATGAACATTAAAAAAATGTAAGTTGATGTTGAAATTGTTTATATTTCCGAAAAGAGGACAAAAATCTTAAAAAAAAAAAAAATGTTTTTTTTAATTCTAAGTTCTATATTATTTACCAGAAGTGAGAGGAGGTTGCACAGTGGATGCACAGAAAGTCTGCGATTAACAAGGCACTATTCCATAAACACTATTTCAGCTGAAATAAAATGTTAGCGAATGTTGCCTAACAGAAAACTGCACGCTGAACCCCCTCTAGTGTTTACCGCACAATTTTCTATATGTTGTTTTTGTCCATGGAAGGGAATGTGGCTAAATACTAATTTGTGGTAATCACACATTGCATAATTACAGAAAAAGTGAAATCTAGAAACTTTTCTCTGAGGCACCTTATAGAAGTAGAATTCAGCAATTTCAATCTAAACACATACTAGGTATACGGTTATAGTTAAGATTCATTAAATGTACAAAGAACCCTGTGTACTGATGCAGTGGCTGGAAAAAAAAAATCCCCAACAACAATGCAATATTGTATTAGAATTATTTCCATGAACAACTTGTTAAGATTTTATTATTCATGTCTATTTATTGAAATAACTTAAATTTTGTGATCGCCATTATTTTCATTTTCTTTGACAGTATACTAGTGGCTTGTTTTATTTATAAGTAGGATGATAAGAGCACATTCTCAATCAGAACATGTACAGAAACAAGACCACTGCTTATTAAAAATAATCGAAAATGGCAATTTTTGGCCAAGAATATTAAAATGTACAGCAAGTGTCTTGAATTTTATAATCTTTGCCTGTAATATTTGCAGAATCTCTTCAGGTTGCAGTAAATTTTAAATTGACTTTTGAGAATTTGAGTTGAGTCGAACTACTTTTACTTAGTTTAACATGGCTTAGCCAAGTTCTTTTTTTACGTTGTTTATGTATTGCATTTCTATTTCTTGAGCCACCATACTCAATCATTGTAAAGTGATAAGTGAGACAGTCAGTAAAAAAAATTTCGTCACAGTTCACACTTGTGTTAAGCCGAGCAGGGTGTCCGGCTGCAGGCAACAAGACGATATTTTTGCACTTTATTTCTGTCCGCCCATTAGTCATGGTTTCTTAAATAAATCTGCTTGCAAATAATATATGTGCATTTTTTTTTTTTATATCTATACTGTACACTTGATTACATTCCAAAATAGAACCAATAAACTATATTTCTTCCAAACCTCATGATGTTTCTTTGGTTACTTTTCTTAAAGGATCATACTTTGCTGTGTGATTCATGTAGCCTAACACTTTCTGTTCAGTACCAGTCGATTATAACAAGCTTACTATAATAGTTAAATAAAACATACAGTAGCGTTAATGATGTAACCTAATAATGCTGTGGATTTCACTAATACCCGACAACCTAATCTGGCTGGATTTTCTTGTGATTTAAGTTGGATTTTAACAATTATTTTAGTGAGACAAGGCAACGGAAAGTAAAGCTTGGTAATGGTCATCTCATTTCTATTAGTAACCATGTAAGTGTGATATTTTAACTAAAAAACCCAAATGAATTCACAGCAAGAAAGTACCGGGTTCGAGTCCCGGGCTCAGGTGTTTTGTTTTTTTTCTTTCTTTTTTTCTTCCCTGTGCATGTGCGGGTCCCTTCCTGGTACCTGGTGCCAGTTTCCTCCCACAGTTCAAAGATGTGCATATTAGGTTTAACTGGCTGGGATGTGTGTGTGATGGAGCCCACCTTCCCCCAGTGTCGGCTGAGAGAGGCTCCAGCCACAGTGTGACTAAAGTAGGATTAAGCTGTTTGGCAAATAAGTGACATTTGGGTTGTCTGGTTTCGTTTTGGTACATTAGGCAAATTTTTCTGCATTTTTTTTTTTTTTTAAACACATTTCAGGGTAAACCACAAATGAGGAATCGGATATTTGGAAGAAAACAAGATGGTACGGTAACAACCAAGTCAGCCTAATATCATTTAAAACATTTTAATTGATTAAATAAAACTCCTTCATTTAACCAAGTCACATCTTTTTTTCAGAACAGAACACAAAAATGAGTGTCGGATCACTATTCGACTTAAACAGCTTGTAATAATGAATAAACTTTTCATTTATGCAGCAAGGATACTCTTATTATAAAAGCGTTTCCACAGTTGAGGGTTAGCAATACTGCTAATACAATAATACCATACAGCTGGACAGAATCATGAATGATTATTTTTTTCACAATGTGTGCTTCCATTTCTATGTAATACACACACACACACACATCATGCAGGCTTATCAGTGTGAAATCTAGAGGTTTCTAGAATTTAACTACCCAGCTTACTCAGGATTCATTATAACTAACAAGAGTGTTTATAGAATAGTCTGAGATCCCATGTAACACATACATGTGTGTGTGTGTGTGTGTGTGTTTAAGGTATAGACTGTGTGCAACAGATGGCAAGATTAGGTGTTTGTGGTGTGCAGTGTGAGAGCTGGTCTTCTCTCCTGGTTCTGTTTGCGGAAGAATGCCTTGCCAAACTCATAAGTGCTTATCATTATAGCACAGGCTGGAGCCACTTTTATCAGCCGAGGCATGAAACCTGTCAGAGAGAGAGAGAGAGAGAGAGAGGAAAAAAAAAAAAAAAACCTATGAAGTGCAACGAATCCTCATAAATTTTTTTTAGAACATCAAAATATCTGATTACATGTCTTCCAGTATTTTCGAATAGTATAATCCTTTTCTCCTGTATTGAGAAAACCCTTTAGGAAATCTGTGCTATGGCTTTAGAGTGCTTGTTTGCGTTTACACGGCTCTCTGGACGGGTCTACCCCCCCCCATAAATTAAAAAAAAAAAAAAAAAAACGATTTCTCCTGTGATGAAGGGAGAAGCACAGTGGGGAAGTGGTTAGCACACCGGCCTCACAGCAAGGTTCCAGACCCAGGCTTGGCAAGGACGTTTCTGTGTGGAGTTTGCATGTTCTTCCTGTGATTGCATGGGTTTCCTCTGGGTACTTCAGTTTCCTCCATCAGTCCAAAAACATGCACATTAGGCTAACTGGCTGTTCCAAATTGCTCCTAGGTGTGGGTGTGAATGGTTGTGTGCGATGGACTGTCCAGGGTGTACCCCGCCTTCGTCCAGTGTCGGCTGAGATAGGCTCCAGCCTCCCATAATGGGTAAGTGAGTAATGCATCCATTCATTGAGAAATCTCACCTGCAAACAGTCCTCGGACGCCGCTCTCTGCCACAATTCTTTTCATCACGTTATAGGTTGAAGACGAGACTTGAGGCGACACTACAGAAGCAAAATGTGCACGTTATTGATTTGAACATCTGATAATATGGCTCATCGCGTTGCAACAACATTGGTATGATCTTTGACCGTTATGGGGCCAATACCGTATAGCTGTATACCATCTTTCAGGGCCACATTTAATTTTAGACCAATGATTTGGGAAAACTTACATTTTCTAGCCTGCAGTTCACCCAGTTCCACCTGCCTCCTGGTTTTCACCACGTCAAAGGGTAGGGTTACGACTGATGCAATCTGAGGAGGATGAATAAAGGATATATATAAAAGATGCTCAACCAAAGACAAGTTTCTGGGTGAACAAAGTCTTAGCCAGGACATCCACGCTACAGATATTTCGTGTCATGGTAATTAATTTTTTTAATTCAGAGACAGCCAACAGACACTGCGATCCAGCAAACAGAAAAACAAACAAGAAACTCCCCCCATTATGACCTTTTCCCAAAAATACTTTAATTTGGTACACATGATAAAACAGCAATGCTGGCTCAGTGGTTAAGGCTCTGAGTCAGTGATCTGAAGGGTGGGGGTTCAAGCTCCAGTACCACCAATCTCCCACTGTTGGGCCCTTGAGCAAGGCCCTTCACCCTCAATTTACCAGTTGTGATTACCAGCTTTTGATAAGGGTGTCTACCAAATACCATTAATGTAAATTTCACCCTTCAGATTCTTGTTCTTGGTTGACCGGAGCGCAACCTAATGTAGTCTTTTACTGCTGTAGCTCATCCCACCTCGAAATTTCACAAGTAGACATTCTGGGATGCTTTTCTGCTCACCATGGTGGTAAAGAGTGGTTATTTGCATTACACCAGTCTTCCTGTTAGCTTGAACCATTCAGGCTGTTTCCCTCTGCTAAACAGGTCTTTTGACAATACAAAAAAATTATCAAAATGTAAAAAAAAATTTTGATCTCTTATAATGGGCAATATTAACAAACAAACAAACAAAAAAAAACAATGTTAAAACATATCCGATTATAATAAAGATTTGTTCTGTATTTTCAGGATCGGAAGCTTTGATGTCAGACCAAGTTTCAACTAGATCTGATCCAGATTGTGCCTTTGGCAGCTATTTAAATATAAAATGAGGAAATTCCATTTTTTTGGAAGTGTGATAGTACAACAGGTCCAGCAGAGGGTGCTGTGTACTTAATTTTTATGGCTTGGCAAATATCCAAGTGCTCTGAATGCTCTTGTTATAGATTTCACTGCTGCCATATGATTGGCTAAAGCCATATCTCCATTAAAATTCAATGACTTTTCCGTGAGCTATAATAAACAGAAAAACAAGCCACCTTCGTGCAGTTTTAGTTACTAATTCACCGACATTTACAGTCCAAACTTTAGCTATCACTGCTTAAACACACTCAAACAACCTGAACCTGGAGAACATTACATTTTCATAAACAGTAGCTAAAGTTTAAACATACCACAAAGAAAAATTCCTGACTTTGCATGTTTGTTCTCTGACTTCTTTAAATCCCATGTCGTACCATGACCCATTGGAAGCCTGATTCCACAACCCTAAAGCCTGTATCTCACGGAGCGGTGAATCTTCATGAACTTTGGGGGGGGACTTTGTGAACTGTTCAACACCAAAACCCAAAATCCGTTACATTCATTAATATTCACTGCTCTGTGAGACACCAGCTTAAGTAACATCTAAGCTACGTATTCTGGAGTGAACAGTGTAGACTCACAGAGCCGGACACCGCTCCTGAGATGAAGGCGATGCTGAAGGTGGCCTCAGTCGTTTTGTTGTAGTGGCACAACCAGGCTTTACCTTTCTCATAGTTGTACCAGTACATAGCTGAAAAGAGAAGAGATGCGGGATTAGCATGAGGTTAGCATGCTATGACATAATAGGGAAAGGTGTGGAGTGCAATGTGAACAAAGTGAACCAACAACCCTGAGAAGAAAGAATAAACATTATACACAGCACTGATCACACAATGAGACCCAGTTAGAATACACTGTGGGGGTCTGAAGCGAAATATGAGACCATTTGTATGAATGAGCAGCACTAAGCACCACAGTGCAAGACACACACACACACACACACATACCATCAGACCTTTCTATTAAACACACCCATCTATTCAATTCCTCACGTCTGTGGCAGAGAAACCAGTCCAGTGAGCCGATATGTTTGTTATAGACTTTTGCTTCTTTATTTCCGAATGAAGATCAGATTATTTTTTTTGCTGTAGGTGAAATAATTCACTCACTCTCATTTGCCAAAATCCTACTAAGGTTGCGGGGAGGACGGTGCCTATCTCAGCCAACACTGGACGAAGGCATGGTTCATCCTGAAAAAAGCTCTCCAGACCTTCTCAAACCAACACACACAACCGCTCACACCTCGGGACAATATGGAACAACCAAATGTGCATGTCTTTGGACTGATGGAGGAAACTGGAGTACCTGGGAGAATCCCACACAAGCACAGGGGGAACCTGCAAACGCCACACAGAAACGCTCGAGCCTGGGAATCGAACCCAGGACCTTCTTGGTGTGAGGTGGACGTGCTAATCACTACGCCACTGTATAACGTACAACAGTGTCATAGGGGTTAGCACGTCCGCCTCACACCAAGAAGCTCCTGGGTTCGAGTCTCTGTGTGGAGTTTGCATGTTCTCCCCGTGCTTGCGTGGGATTCCTCAGGCTACTCCAGTTTTACACACCAAACAACACTTGCGCAGTCTGAAGGGACATGTGTCCTTTATATAAATCTGTGTTGTTGGTTTTATTTTACCTGAAAATGGGACGTCCCTGAACAGCGTGGGCCCCAGACCCCTCCAGAGAGCAAGCCAGCCTTCGCTGTGTAGGGCTGAGCGGATCACGGCGCTCAGCTCTCTGTACGACTGCCTTTCTGACTGCAGCTTAGTGCGGATCAGCTCTAATGGACTGATCAGAGTAGCGGCGCCCACTGCAACACACACACACACACACACACATCAGGGGTTATATTCCAACAGCTCATATCCGAGTAATTAACAGTTAAAAAACAAAAATAAATCTGATTCCTAGGCTGTGATTCAGGCTCTGGGCTACTGCGCAGAAGGTTGGGGGTTCAAGCCCCAGTAACACCAAGCTGCCACTGCGGGGCCCTTAAGCAAATGATTTAAAAATGCAAGATGGCCTAGATAAAGGTACAGTATATGTCAAATGTCACAGAT
>JAQMYF010000004.1:5607151-5626298 GCA_030014195.1 Neosilurus mollespiculum
GCCCTCGCCCAGAGTCGGCTGAGATGGGCGCCAGCCTTCCTGCGACCCTAATTAGGATTAAGCGGTTCAGAAAATGACATGACATGACTTAATCTTACTAGGGTTGCTGGGAGGCTGGAACCTACCTCAGCCAAAACACACCTAGGGATAATTTGGAACAGCTATTTAGCCTAATGCGCATGTCTTTGGACCGTGGGAGGAAACATGAATACAAGAGGTGTCATGGTTAGCCTTACAGCCCTACAGCATGAGGGTCTTAGGTGTGTGGAGTTTGCATGTTCTCGTTCTTGTGTGGGTTTTCTCAGGGTACTCCGGCTTCCTCTAACAATCCAAAGCCATGCACATTAGGTTCATTGCCCCTAAGTGAGAGTGAATGGTTGTGTGTATGCGATGGTCTGGTGAGCTGTTCAGGGTGTACCCCGCCTTTGCCCAGTGTCGGCTGAGATAGGCTCCGGTCTCCCTACGACGAGAATTATGCGGTTTGACAGGTTTTTTTTTTTTTTTTTTTTTATCGAAAAGATCTAATGTTTGTTAGCTAATACAAGTGGTGTGATGAACATAGGTTTGGGGAAAGATAGAAAGCAGCCACAGTGATTGGTTGACTGAGATGTTTTTGTTTTTTTTAATGCAAGGTTTATGTGCAGGAATTATTTGCCCTTTAATCATTTGACATTCTTCCTTAAAGTTTGTGACTTTTTGAAGGAAAGCTGCAGTAATTTCATCATCTCCGCTCGCTCTTCCACAGGTTGCCGTAAGCCGAGGGAAATCCTTGGTGGAGAAAGCCATTAAGGATCAAGTGAGTGCTTTTGTTTTTTCCTGATTGCAGATCTGATGGACTATCTGTGTAGATTCTCACCTTCTGTTTGGAAATGTTAATCACTTTACTGATGTGACTTAAGTGATTTATTTATTTACTTTCTTCTACTTTATTTTTTATTCTTATTTTTTTTTTTTAGGATCGCATTCAGATGAATAGAATCCTGTCCAATGCACTTGACTGGGGTGTAAAAATCCTCTACGTTGATGGTATATGTTTAGATGTTACTGTACGACCCTTGTGTTGATACTGGTGATTTATTTAAAGGAAGAATTTTGGAGTAGAAAGTGAAAGTTGATTAGAGTCTCATTGTATTGACGATTTAAGGTTATTTGACTGTTTTATTACTGAACTTGATGACATTTTTCTTCTCTTTTAAAATAGATGTAATTTCTTATATTGAGAAGAAAAAGAGTGCAGTTGCTAAAGTCAAAGCAGTGACTCACTCGGTGAAGCAAGCTGTAAGTGTCTTTTTATTCTTTTATCTGAATTTGGTGATAAATTAAGAGTTTGTAAACATTTTTATTAGCAAGTGTGAAGATTGTATGTTTAAGGTCAGATGTTATACCCATTTTCGGACTTTTATTTTTCAAGAGTGCCCAAGTACGATTTCTAATCCAAAAAAACTCCACACTACTTCAGGGAGCTGCTTCCCCATATCTCCCATAAGCCCTAATTATGAGTGTGCATGCTAGACGGTCTCTTTGGCTTCCTCCTCGGATTTATGTTCTTTCCACCTGATGTGCTATGATTGGTTAACTGAAACCTGAAAGCTCCACACTCTTGTGTTGGGACTCAGATTGCTGCATTGGGTGGGGCAGCTAATCAGAAGGCCTAGTAGTCAAACTGGATGTGAAGAAAGGTGACATGGTAGCGTAGCAGTTAGCACGTCTGCCTCACAACAGCAAGTTGCTGGGTTCGATTCCCAGGCTCAGGCATTTCAGTGTGGAGTTAGTTATATTATATTGTGAATACAGTAGAGGTGGTATGGTGGTGTAGTGCTTAGCCTTACAGCCCTACAGCAAGAAGGTCCTAGGTTTGAGTCCTGGCCTCGGCTTTGGAGTTCCTGAGCGGAGTTTGCATGTTCTCCTCATGCTTGTGTGGGTTTACTCCAGGTACTCCGGTTTCCTACCACAGTCCAAAGACATGCACATTAGGCTAACTGGCTGTTCCAAATTGACCCTGGGTGTAAGTGTGAATGATTGTGTGTGCGAGTGTCTAACAAACTGTTCAGGATGTACCCTGCCTGTGCCCAGTGTCGGCTGGGATAATCACCAGCCTCCCCGTGACCCTAATAAAATTGAGCGGTTCAGCGAGTGAGTGGATGTAAATAAAATTCGTGGTGTTTTGTTTCTCTCTAGCTGATTTATCTGTATAGTATTTTTCAAAACCCTCAAACTTGCTCATTGTGTTATAATTTGTAGATCATTCATTTAAATTTTCTGCTTTAGTCCACAGATGGTACTGCTATTCAGAAAAGCAAACGTGAGTACACTGCAGTGCAATGCTCTCAGTACATATGATTTTTTAAAATTCTTTTTAGTTATTTACTTATGTAATTTAAACAGATGCTGATCCAATGCCTTATATAAGGGGTGATGTACAGCGAGCAGGACATCATTGTGAAATAAACCCTGACAGGGTCTTACATGACCCTGAAGAGGTTTATTTTGGAGTAATGACCAAAATAGCTAACCACTAACTCCTAAAATTGACCAATCAGACCCGAGTATGCATATGAGCTTTTCTAACGAACAAGGGTTTCTCTCTGTTCCATTTCACTTCTTTAGTTTTGTTTTGAATAATGAGCACATCATGAATCATTTCAGTAATTGATTACTAATCATGAATTCTAACTATCCTGATTCAGTTTACTATCTGAAATGAGAGCTTGTTCTTTACTGCTTTTTTTTTTATTTTTATTTTTTAGCTGGGCGAATTAGTCGGCCCTTCGTTAAAGTGGAGGACTGCAGCAGGTACAAATCTTTCATAAGTAACACCTTTGTTTAAATAGTTAAAGTTGACATTTACTGTTTTCTTCTTAATTTATTCTGATCATTTTTTTAACAGGCACTATCGTCCCCTCTATCTCTCCATGGCCAACATGCCTGTCTGTAATCTCAGATCTGCTGCCCCCTGCAGTCCATTCTTGGAGGAAAGTTATAAAAATGACCCTGAGAAAAAGACTAAAGTGCACGGGTATGTTTCAGCCTGCGGAGTCTGAGAGGCTCCATTTCTCAGATAAAATTAACGTCAGGCAGTGTGAATGTATGGCGTAGTCTGGTAAGCTATTCAGGGTGTGCCCTGCCTTTGGCCAGAAAGTACAGAGTGGTTTGTAAAATGAAATGATAAATGGTACAGTGATCGATTTGCAGATGACGGCCATGTTTTAATCTCAGGGCTGGTTTACTCAAAAGGAGGGATTGCATGATTGTTAATGTGAGTGTGTGTGGCTAGATAATAAGTAAGTAAGGGGGCAGCTGTGGCCTAATGGTTAGAGAAGCAGGTTTTGGACCTAAAGATTGCTGGTTCAATTCTCGAACCAGCAGGAAAAATGTGTGGCGGCGGGGGGAGTGAGCTGCACCTTACCTTCCTACACCTTCATGGCTGAAGTTTCCTTAAACAAGGCACCTAACCTCCAACTGTTCTCCGGGCGCCCCAATGTGTGGCAGCCCACTGCCCCGAGTGTGTGTGTGTGTGTGTGTGTGTGCGCTCACTGTTTACGCGTGTGTGTGCGCGCACGCTCACTTTAGATGGGTCAAATGCAGAGGCAATAATTTGCGGGATTAATACAGTAAATCCTAAATTTTAGAGAGTGCATTAAGAAATGAACACTTATTGAAAAGCTTTTTGGTAAATAATCTTAAAAGGTCCTAATGGGTCAAAAGTTTGTTTCCAGAAAGTTCTTAAACATTCTTATTGTCATGGAATTTTCATTCATTTGCCAGACCACTTAATCCCACTAGGGTCGCAGAAAGTCTGGAGACGATCTTAGCAGAGTCGATGTGAAAGCAGGGTACACCCTGAAGAGCTCGCCAGACCATCGCAGGGCAATGCACATGCAATCATTCACACTCACACCTAGGGGCAAGCAGTGTGGTTCAAGGATTTCTGTTATAGTACAGTAGGGTGTATAACAGAATTTTTATGTTGTAATAACACATAAAATGTTCCATCAGGATGCTGCTTGTGTGTTTTAATTGGTGGTAATATGCTTCAGGTCCGGAGGAGATCGACGGGAGAAGAGCCGGAAAGATAGACACCGTGGGGGAAAGGGCCGAAGGAAAGGAGGCTACTGCGAATGCTGCATCGTGAAATATGATAACCTGAAAGCCGTGAGTGACAAATGACACCCAGTGCATTTTTTTTTTTTTTTTTTTTTTTTTTTTTTTTTTTTTTTTTTTTATAAAAGTTTGTGTGAAATACATTTTGTCTTTAACTGTTCTGGACTGGTTTTTCTCTGATCTACAGCACCTGCAAAGTGAGCAGCATCAGGCTTTCTCTAAAAGTGACGAGTACCTGGTAGTGGACCGAGTTATCTCAGGACTCCGCTGTGATTTTATACCCATCAGCCCTCAGATAAAAAGGTGCTTCCTTTCATGAATACTGTATCCTGAGAAGAATCAAATCAAACTCAATCTTAAATTAAATCGAACTTGCAATTTGCTGCTGTGATCATTATTGTTGTGGTGGCTAGTGTTAGCATGTTAGCATCTTGCAGTTCTGCGAGGAATAGTGTAGGAATCCCACTATATTAGGGATGTCCAGTCTTATCCGCAAAGGGCCGGTGTGAGTGCAGGTTTTCACTTCAACCAAGCAGTAGCCGCTCATTCTACCTCTTTCAATCAGTGATCTAAAGAAAAAAAGACTAGATTGCCCATTAGTGTTTCAATTTTAACACCGGGTTTGATCACCTTGCTTTAAGGTCTGAAAATGGAGCTTGTGAAAGCCAACACAACTCAGTTGGAATACCTTAAATTCACAAGACTTTAACAATTTCACTGATATTTGTAATTAATTAAAAAAAAAAGAAAAGCTCTGCATTGTTGAAATTTGCCCCAAAAAAGGGTTTAAAATGAAATGTACATCTTGAATGTAATTGTTTCCATTTTCCCATCTTTTCAGCTATTTAAGTATAACTTTTAACAGTAGAGTGGTCTCACCAAGATGGCTGCCACCCGGCTTCAACATTGAAACATTGTCTGTCTTTTTTTTTTTTTTGGGAATCATTGATTAAAACATGTGGAAGGTGCGGCAGCTACTTCTTGGTTGAAGTGAAAACCTGCACCCACCCCGGCCCTTTGCTGATAAGATTGAATGTCCCTGCACTGTATGGATGGGCAGAGCGTTATCATGATCTTGCACTGTTAGGCGCAAGATCATCTCAAGGTTTCTTCCTCGTGTTAACTGAGGGAGTTTTTCCTTGCCACTGTCGCCACGGGCTTGCTCATTAGGGATGTGTAGGGGGTTGTAGAGAAAAAATTTTAGATTCCTCCCTAATTTAATTTTACTATCTAAAGCTGCTTTGTGACAATGGCAATTGTAAAAAGCGCTATACAAATAAAACTGACTTGACTTGACTTAGGCGCTCAAACCGTCTCCAATATCTATGCTACAGGGTGAAGTGCAGCATCACGTCCCCGCTTATCGTCCCGGGAACAGCTGCCAGGAAGGACCGAGAAATGAAGGTCAGAGAGGAGGATGTGACTGACGAGACCACGCTCTGCGGCTCTCACAACACAGAGCGGTCAGTCCGCAAGCGTTACAGAGATCACTCGGAAAATCCCAAAGCCGACCCGGCTGGACAGTCTGAAGTGTTGCAGAAATCCGAGTCGAAGCGCGGATCATTTGAATGGGAATCCAGTTCTAATGCTGCTTTTCAGAAAACTGTGAGTACAGCTATGTGTACCACCAGACAAGACTGTCTTTCTGAGGGTCTGGAGATGCCCAGGACCTCATTATTTGTTCATATAGAACGAAGGACTTTACAAAGCACACGGAGTATTAGACTTTCAGATCCTGCATTCAGTATGACCCACAGTTCATTGGGTGCCGGGACCTTTCACGTGGTGTCCGAGCCTTCTGCAGTGTCAGACTTTCAGACCACACCGAAATTACTTTTAGATGTTACAGAATATACAGCCGAGAGACATTCCTGCAATTCAGGCAAGACACCTGACATTACGCATCGTGGACCGACCACAGATGAAATGTCATCTTCCAACAAGGACATTCTGTCCGGAACCCTTCAAAGAAAAGTGAGGACATTGAGGAGGAGACGAACCACGCCATCCGAACCCTTGCGTGGCCTTCCGGGTAAAACCGGAGAGTCCCACTCCCTTCAGGGACTAGGAAATGTTTCCGAATCTCAGACACTCTCAGCACCTGCCCTCGACTTATGGCAGCTCTTCCAGTCTAGTGATGACATGGAGGAGGATTTTAAGGGATTTTACAATAAGTAGAAAAAGGACAGTGAATATGAAAAACATTTGTGAGTGCACCAAATTAGCAAATATTTTCTGTCTGCCTCTCCGAGAGATAGTCCAGTGCCTGAATGAATGAGCTCTCAAGAACTGCTTAATGTGAGATAGTGATATTAAATATTATATTTTAACAATATGTGTTACATGTTTTCTCTCTCTCTCTCTCTCTCTCTCTCTCTCTCATTCTCTCTCTTTTTTTTTTTGGTATGGGTTTGAAGTCACCTCTGGATATAAAATGTAATTTTACAATGAGGTGTTTGAAATTTACCTTAATAACTACATTAAGGAAAAAGATTAATAGAAGAGGCGTCCCGGGTTTATGGAATGGTTTGAAATGGAGAGAAACCCTCAAGGCCTCCTGGCTTATCGCCCGAGATCCTAATCTAGTAAACTCATCTAGTCAATTTAGTCAAAACTATTTTTTTAGATTAACATGTAGAAATGGAACAGGAATTTTTTTTTTTTTTTTTTTTTTTTTTTTTTTTTTTTTAAACCTCAAAGCCTCTCATAACGGAATAGTGGATAGGTCTTCCAGCATGACAGTGACCACAACCTTGACCAAGGCAACAAAGGAGTGACTCAAGAAGAGTTAAGAGTGTCACACTGATGCAGGAGACCTTTTAAATATTGCTAAGTTTCGTTGCTCTGATTCCATGACATTCCCTGATTTCTATTCTATCTCCTTGATCACTCACGAAAACAGTATTTAGCGCACCTGACAGAAACCCAGTAATAAGGATACCTCTCTGTAAACTACATTTTATATCAAAGCTTTGAAAGTCTGTGTGTTTTGAAAGAATGGATACACTGTATAGAAAAGTTGATCATCCTAGGGGGAAAGTGATGTAACAAAGAGTGCGGGTCAGTGATGTCACAGAGAAGGGTGGAAGGCCTTTTCTGTGACATCATCACAGAATGCATAGGACATGACTCAGTGGTGGGACATCATTAAAAGACAGAGAGACATGATGTTCAGTCCCTATATAGCAGTTGCTAAGTGGTCTGCCAACTAAGCGGACCTCCCACAGATATAGGATATTTGGATGAAAATGCACCAGTACAGGAGATTAGGTGCAATGTGCTGTGGACCCATGAGGACGTCTATTTATGTGCAAAGTCTGCAGTGATCAAAAACTTGGCCAAGGCAACAAAGGAGTGTCTCAAGAAGAAGGAAATTGAGGTCACTGAGCGGCCTAGACCGTATCCAGGCCTTGAATCTACAGCTGAAGCTTTGAGTTGCCAAGTGGCAGCCCTAAAGGATTTGGAGAGGATCCCTCCTGAGATGTGTGCGAACCTGGTGACCACCTACAGGAAATGTCTGACCTCTATGCTTGTCAAAAAGAGTTTCCCCACCAAGTACGAAGTCATGTTTTGCTTGGGGACCAAACTTATTTCACTCGGTTGCGTGCAAATTAATACCCAGGCATCTTTTTCCCCATTGACAATCTCTCCGAGGAGTTCCCAGGCCAGACGGGAAATATAATCCCTACAGTGAGTTCTGGGTCTGCACCAGACCTCCTCCCAGGTGGACGTGCCCAGAACACCTCTAAAGGGAGGCAACCAGGAGGCATTTTAATCAGATGCCCGATCCACCTCGACTGACTCCTTTCGATGTGGGGGAGCAGCTGTATGCCGAGCTCCCCTAGGATGTCCGAGCTCCTCAGCCCATCTCTAAGGCTGAGCCCTGATACCAAGGCTAATGTCTCAGCTTGAGAAATACCGGAATAAGACTACTTAGAAGTATTCCTGTCATTAATGAAAAGAAAAATGTTTAAGGTTTTTTTTTTTTTTTTTTCTTTTAATTTTTAACCCCAACAGTAGTGACTGATTTTGTTGCACGAGTCGTTTGTTGCACGAGAATTGGGGGGATTACAAATCTCCCAAGAAATGATGCGTGAGACCAAAATGATGAGAATGAAAAGAAATCTTTATTTACAGTTTTAAAAGAAACAAGAATTAGTGTCTCCTTGTCCTAAGGGGAAGATCTTGTCTACTCTGTATAGGTTGTCTTGTGGTGCGATGTAATCGGCCATGTTGGGTAAACCGGACAACACACAGCAGCTCACACCACAGCGGTAAAGATTCAAGCTTTTGACCGTACACCATTTAGCAGGTTTGCGATTGTAATATTCCACTTCCCTGTTGATTCTATTCAGGTTCACTCCTCCGACGACAAACAGGCAATCATCCATCACTTCGATGCCGAAGTTAATGCGCTCAGTGTGCATGTCTGGAATGTTCCTCCATGAGTTGGTCTGAGGATTGTACACCTCTGCACTTTTTAGATAAACATTTTTATCCAGTCCACCAACAGCGTAAAGCTCTCCCCCATATGCAGTCACACCCAGTCCACTCCTTCTGCTGTTCATGTTGGGGATGAGAGTCCAATGGCCTATCTGAGGACTGTAATATTCCGCAGTGCACAACGTCTCCTCCCTATTAACCCCTCCACAAACGTACACCTTGCCATTCAGTCCTGCAGCAGATGATTTGCTCCTTTGATGGATCATCGGTGCTATCATACTCCACTGATCAGCCTCAGGATTGTATCTCTCGACTGTTTTCAGAATGTCATAGCCATTACATCCTCCTATTGCATAGATCTGACCATCAAGTGCGCACACACTCAGCTCAAACCGATAGGAGCACAAGGGTTTCACCCTAGTCCATATTCTGGAGACAGGGTCAAACTTTTTCACATAGCATTGGTCATATTCACTGTTATGTCCGGCAATGCAGTACACAAAGCCGTTTACAAGCACTGTCCCGTGAAAGAATCCTGAAGCTCCATGCTTGCTTTTCACAGGGAACCAGGAGTCGGTTCGGGAATCATACGCTTCTATGACATAAGTAGAATCAATTTTAAAGCCACCCATGGCCAGCATAATGGCTTTGGGCAGGCGGGGTGGTGTGAAATTAGGTCTGAAATGCTTGGCCGGGTTGGAGCTATACGTCGACATCAGAGCGCTCCTGATGATTCGCATAGATGCCGCATTGCTTCTCACTAAGGGGTTGCTTATCATTTCCATCAAGAAATCACGTTTCAGTAGCCCCATACGCACCATGGGCACTAATACTCCTATCTGTGCTTTGCGCTCCTGCAGAGAATGACTGGTCCACTTTAGGATGGCCTCAAACACCATCTTTTCATCTTTGATGTTCAGATTGTCGTGTCTGATGATCTCCCTCAGCTTCTCAACTGTCAGGTCCAGGAACTCATCAGAGATGTGAAATATCTCCTCAAAGTTCCACAAGATCATCTGGAAGGCCTGCTGCTTCAACTTCTCCAAGAAGTAGATGTCGGAGAGATGCCAGATGCTAATGCAGGTCTCCGGACTCAGTTGAGCTTTCAGGATTTTGCAGCACTTATTCACCAGGTCAGTGACTCCCAAATAATCAGCGGCGATCAGTAGCTCGCATGCATTTTCTTCAGTGATGGTAATGTCTTGGACATAAGCGTACTTGATGATCAGCTCCATGATGTCAGCGGAAACACCAGGAATGCTGTAAATGTGCTGGTTTTGAGGGGGGAAGGCACTGGTGAAGAGAGCTCTGAAGTACGTGCTGCAGCCACACAGGATGATCTTGTGGGCATGAAACTCAGCACCTTCCACTGTGATCAGCGCATCGCAGAACCTCTTCTGTGAAAGATCATCAGAAAATGCATTTTTTTTGTGTGTCATATCATATTGTCATGATTATTATATTTTTGGATCTCTTTTAGGTCTAACTGCAGTTGTGTTAAATCCAGTTTATAGCAGAATATGCAGAGAATTGTTTCTTGTCTCTGACGGGACCCTGATTGAACACGGATGGCACTTACCTCTAGGCGCTGCTCGTTAAATATATTGTAGTCCATTTCTCCGACCTTCTTCTCAAAAATGCTTTCAGCCGCCTGTGTCCACTGGGTGCGTGCATGTGTTTTTAAACGTAGCAGAGCTCCGGGTTCTTATTCCATTATATTAGTAGGTCACTGTGACATCACAGTGCATATTAGTAGGTCACTGTGACATCACAATGCATATTAGTAGGGTCACTGTGACATCACAATGCATATTTGCATGAAAACACAGCATTCTATATTCATGCATAACACCAGTACAGTAGTTGAAGTGCACTGTCCTGTGGACACCGAAGGCCTTTCTATTTATGGACACTTGACCATCAGACTCGTATGTAGCTTTTTCCCAAAGTTGGGGGCACACAAGTGTGCAGGATGTCTTCATCTGCTGTTGGGTTCCAATTCCCATTCACCTGAACTAAAAGTCTCGAACCTGTTCTAACATGACCGTCCCCTTGCACACACAGTGAGCTCTATGAAGACGTGCCTTGCCAAGGTTGGGGTGGGAGAGCATCAGTCACTTGCACAAAGCACTGACCTCAACCCCCTTAAACACGTTTGGCATGAACTAGAATGCCAAATGTCCCTGCCTGACATTAGTGCTTATCCTTAATTATGCCCTTGTGGATGAATCATCACAAATCAAGTCTTCACATGTCTAGAGATCATAGGGCAAATTGTGTAAGTGTAGTCTGCACTACCAATATCACCTTGATTGTTGAGTTCTTATTAGCCTAATTGACTTACGTACTTGCGTACGCTCAACCTAACACTGCCTTAAAAATGTTGTATGATACACATGGATGTCCCTTGGATTTAACCTAGAGTGATTATAGAACTATTGTAAAAAAATTTAATAAAAAAAAACATTTTTGGAGTTTGTGGAAGGTCCTGGGTTATATTCCCGGGAATATATGGATATATATGTTCTCCCCGTGCTTGCGTGGGTTTCCTCTGGGTACCCCGGTTTCCTCCTACTGTACAAAAACATGCACAGTAGGCTAATTGGCTGTTCCAAGTCGCCCCTAGGTGTGAGTGTGAGTGTGAATGGTTGTGTGTGTGTGTGTGTGTGTGTGTGTGTGTGTGTGTTCAGGGTGTACCCCGCCCTCGCCTCGAGTCGATGGGCACCAGCCTCCACGCGACCCTAATTAGGATTAAGCAGCTAAGAAAATGAATAAATTAATATGTGGAATTAAAAATCTCTCTAGACATGATGCATGAGACCAAAAGGATGACAAGAAATATTTATTTATGAATGTAAAAAAAAACCCTAGAACACAGTAAAATCTTCTTTTTCTGTGGGGACTCTCTTGAGGACTTTGTCGAAGTCGTTTTCTAGTGCGATGTACTCGGCCATGTTGGGTAAATCCGACAACACGCAGCAGCTCAGACTACACCGGGGAAGCCTCAGGTTTTTCACGCCACACCATCTGCCAGTTTTCCGATCATAGCATTCTACAATATCGGTGGCTCCATCCCAGTTAATTCCTCCAACTATAAATAGAAGATCATCCATCACCTCGATGCCTAAGTTGCCACGCTCTGTCATCATATCTGGAATGGTCCTCCATGAGTTCGTCCGAGGATTATACACCTCTGCACTTCTTAGATAAGCAGCAGCAGCCCGTCCACCAACAGCATAAAGCTCTCCCCCGTATGCACTCACACCTGCTCCACTCCTTCTACTGTTCATGCTGGGGATGAGCGTCCAATGGCCAATCTGAGGACTGTAATATTCCGCAGTGCGCAAATCCTCCCCATTAAACCCCCCACAAACGTACACCTTACCATTCAGCCCTGCAGCCCTTGAGTTGCTCCTTCGTTGGATCATTGGTGCTATCATACTCCACTGATCGGCCTCAGGATTGTATCTCTCGACTGTGTTCATGATTTTGAAGCCATTAAATCCTCCTATTGCATAGATCTGACCATCCAGTACACACACACCTGTATATAACCGACAGGAGTGCATGGAACTTAACTTAGTCCATATTCTAGATACCGGGTCAAACTTGTTCACACTCTTTCGGAAAACATCGCCACGGCGTGTGCTAAAGCAATACACAAAGCCGTTCACAGTCACTGCCTCGTGAATGAGTTCCCGAGGCTCATGCTTGCATGCCACTTGAGTCCAGCAATCTGCTCGGGAATCATACGCTTCAATGGGATTGATGGGATTGTTCCTCAGGCCACCTATGGCCAGAATAATGGCTTTGGGCAGACGGGGCCTTATAAAACACTTAGCCGGGTTGAAGCTGATCATGGACATTAGAACACTGTGTATGATTTGCCTAGATGCCGCATTGTTGGTCATTAAGTTGTTTTTAACTTTATCGATGAAGGAATTATGTGTCAGTAGCCCCAATCGCACCATGGGCACTAACACTCCCAATTTTGCTTTGCGCTCCTGCAGAGAATGACTGGTCCACCTTACAATGGCGTCAAATACCACGTTTTCGTCTTTGATGTTCAGATTGTCGTGTCCGATGATTTCACTCAGCTGGTCAACTGTCAGGTCCAGGAATTCATCTGAGTTGTGGAATATCTCCTCGAAGTTGTGCAAGATCATCTGGAAGGCCTGCTGCTTCAACATCTTTAAGGAGTAGAAGTGAGCCAAGATCCAGATACTAACGCAGGTCTTCGGACACAGATGAGCCATCAAGACTTTGCAGCACTCGTTCACCAGCTCGGTGACTCCCAAATAATCAGCGGCGACCAGCAGCTCGTATACATTTTCTCCAGTGATGGTAATGTCCTGGATATAAGCGTACTCGATGATCAGCTCCATGATGTGAGCAGAAACGCCAGGAATGCTGTACATGTTCTGATCTTGTGGGTCAAGCCTGTTGGTGAAGAGAGCTCTGAAGTACGAGCTGCAGCCACACAGGATGTTCTTGTGGGCATGAAACCTGGCTCCGTCAACTGTGATCAGTGCATCACAGAACCTCTTCTGTGAAAGATAATCAGAAAATACATTTTTGGATGACCATATTGTTACGATTAGTGTATTTTTAATCTGTTTCAAGAAATTTTGGTAAATCAGGTTTATATCAGAATATGCAGAGAATTTTTTTATGAAGAAGGGAAATTAAACCCTGTTAGAACACAGACAGCACTTATCTCTAAGTGCTGCTCATTTATGAATTTTTATGTTGTTGTTATTATTTTTATATTTTTATTTTGGAGGAGCTCTGTTGTCGACAATGCAGAGGGCAGCATGATCTTAAAAATTATTGAGTTATTAAATGGCCTTACTCCGGATTTTGGTAAATCCAGTTGATATCAGAATAAGCAGCGAATTGTTCATGAAACAAAAAAATGAAACCCTGCTAGAACACGCACAACACACCTCTAAGCGCAACTCGTTGATTACGTTGTAGTCCATCGATCCCACCTTCTCCTTAATTTCTTTCTATCCTTTTAACAGCTCGGGTCCACTAGGTGTGTGCATGTATGATGGAGTGTCTGTGATGCAGGAAATCTTTAATTTTTAAAAATGTATTAATTTATTTATTTTAACCGGGTTTTTATTTAATCACACTAATTCCTTGACCACTCGAGTACTCATGAGAACCTGACAGAAACCCACGTCTCCGGGGGAATGGGTAGGTGATATCACAGGCAGGGTGTGGGAGTCCTGTTCTGTGACGTCACAGAGTGCGTAGGTCATGTGACACACTGGCAGATCTATCCACTAAGTAGACCTCCCAAAGGCATGCATAAAAAAAAAAAAGTGTTTTGATTAGTTAAAGTTCTATGTGTGATTGAGAGTGGGGAAAGGTCCATTTGAAACAGTCAGTTAGCCTACAATGCATCTCTTTGGATTGTGGGAGGAAACCGGAATAACCCCCGGAGATAACCCATATAAGCAAAGGGAGAGTGTATGAACCCGCGACCTTCTTTCTGCGAGGCAGACATGCTTATCATCACGCCACCTTGTCTTCGTGACACATTAGAAGAGGCAGAGCTTCCTTTGAAGGTCTTAAAGCAGCCACCACTGAGTCGCAGTTCCAGAAAACGAACCAACACCTTCACTGCAGTGCACATAATCCACACATAATGTCAATGTTCAATCTCTGATTGATAGGAATGTGCACAATTCTATTGTCTCGGGCACACCCCCACCCCGAAAGTTCTAAGCCTGACTGCAACTACTGCCTGATTTAGCAAAATGCTAAAATGAAGAGAGGTCTGGGGATGTGTGAGGCGGGAATTGTTCAGTGAGTCTCAATCAGTATTTAAAAGGAGCACAGTTTCACAAACTCCCATTTAAAGCAAGGGCTACGGGAGGTGGGCGATTGTGGGTGGGTGAAGCCTATGACCCATCAAAACAATAAAATAAAAGAATTATACAGAGATGTACACAACTATACATCAGAATCAGCCTTCCACACTTTGGGATAATTCTAACCACTAGATGGTGCTCTAAGCCATTTTCAACAAATAAAATGATGCTGTACTGGTTCATGGCAGTACCATTCATTCATTCGTTTTCAGAACTGCCATGTTAGGGAGGCTGGCGCCCATGGGCGAGGAGGGCAGAGTACACCCTGGAAAGCTCGCCAGGCCATCGCAGGGCAGAAACACGCTGACGGCAATGCAGCCTCCTTTTGATGAAAATCAGCAATGGTACTTTTACATGCCTCTCACCATAGACAGTGAGAGACATGGCCAGCCTTTGATAACCCAGTTAGCTGTACTGGGGGAGACAGCAGTGACAACCTGTTGATAGTGGGGCTTGGATCAGTAATCCAGCACCCTACCACCGGGCGACCACTGCCCCGTAGTAGTACAACTTGATTGAGTTCAGTGTACTTGGATTGATACCTCTGGATACATAGTGTTGAGTTCATTCCACTCAGATTCTGTTTATGGTTTGTTAAACTTGCGTTCAGGAATGCGTAGGCTTTAGTGCAGAGATCATTTCAGGTCAAAATTAAACATGACTGAAATGAAGAAATGAGCTGAATCTATTTCAAGAATTTCTTATGAATAAAGTCTGTTCGGCTTTTTACACCAGAGCCTAGTGACTCATCAGAGCCGGAACTTATTCCAGTTTCTGAAGCGTGAAACGTCTAGGAGTTCGTCTCCTCCTGGATGGGACGCTACTCTGTCGCACGTTACCCTCCCAGTATTTTTTAGTGGTACCCATTTATACTGCTGGGTGGACAGAGGCACACTTGTGGTTAAAACCTTGCCCAGGGGTTCCTAGCATGGTGGGGGTCCTGTAACAGTCAGAGTACAGCTGTAATGCTGGTTTACGCCACAAGGCAAGGTGGCGCCTCTTTCTTTTGCGCTGTAGTAGTGTGATCCTCTTAATATGTTACACATCCGATCCCCATTTGTATGTTTCACATAACGAGTCTGTGCAGGAGGTAATTCACCTGTTCTTTTAGTTATTATTGTGTGAACAGTATCTGTAGCACCATAAGACCTGGCTTTATAAGGTCGACAGTATTCTTTTGATAAATAAAGCTACAATGTAGAAATCTCTCCACTTTTTCTGCCGCCTATCTCTGATGCTCCGGAGCTCTGCTAAATGCTGCTATGACTAGGCCTCATCACCTGCACCCTCGTTACAGTCTAACAGGTTCAAACCCACAACCTCTTGAACATGAGCCCAGCACCCTAACCACTACACCACCGGCCCTGTATGATTATTATTATATATAACTGTAGAACCTTTAAATATTACAAACTGCACCTTGAATACTTGACCAAGGCTATAATAATAATAATAATAATATTAATAATAAATCACTGGTGGAAAAAACAATTAGTGAATTAAAATATAACAGGCTTGACAAGACGATGGAGAATTGCTCTTACATACATCCCTCCTGACAGGAAGTTGATCCAATTTGTGACGGACTGCCGTGAGTTCCCGAAGTCTTCGGAACAATCCCGGTCAGGCAAAGGAAGTTGGTTTAACGATTTATTACAAATGAGCCGATGAATATTGCAGTTAACATCTAAATTAAATAAGTTAGTCATAGGAGAATTTAATTGAATTGATTTGTTATAATAATAAAATAATCGAAAACTAAGTAGGACAAGCTTTTAAGGTTAGTAAGAAATTTACGAGACGTAAATGAGCGAGTAAACAAAATTACACCATCAAACTCCCCTACCTATAATATCAGACCTGAATCAGGTTTGTGTAATGTTTCACTTGTTTGAACTTCATCTGGTTGTTCATTCTCGATCTTTTACATTACCCTTCAAAAATTTGCACACACACCTCCTATTTCACTTAGAATGAGTGGGTGTGTGCTGACTTTTTACTGGAATTGTATGTAATAGCAGCTGTTACAATAGCAGGTGTTCCCTCCCCAGGCTCAGTTTTTTTTTTTCCCCCTTCTCTTAAAGTTATGCAGAAATCCACTGCACGCATAACTCTGGGGCAGTTACTCAACTCGGAACTTGGGCAACATCTAACTTGTCTGATGTTATTCCACTGAAAGGCGTATCAAAAGTAAATAGACACCATCATTTTTCCTTGTAACTGCTAGATGACTCACAGCAGTACTCCAGCTGACATGGTGTTTCTCTGCAACATCAGTTGATTTACAACAGCGATTATTTCCACCAGTCCGCTTAACAGTCCCAAGATACCTATCAGAGGCCCAGGTGGGGCTGAACGGGACAGTGATGTTGTGGTTGTTGTTTCCTTGCCTTTGCAGATGAATTGCATGGTCACTCTGTTGACTGGGACTTTGTCTTCATACCGAGTCCTCAAGACCAAAGTTACAAATTTATATCTGGTTCAACAGCTGAACACATCGTCGTCCTCTTTTATTATATGTTGTTAGGTCTGCTGCTCTGCAAGGATGTTCCAAACTGTGGCGAGAGGAATCCCAAACTTTTATGCAATCAGACACTGGGTAGGTCCACCCTCAGACCTACAATACACCCTCTCTGAATAATCAGACAGCGCTTTTGCTCTTGGTTTTCGCGGTTGTGCACATTTCTTTTAAAAAAAATATGTATATACTGTAATCTAAAATAAAGCTATAATATATTATAAAGATTGATCAGACTAAATTAGTTTCACAAATCAAACTCTGTAATGAGGGGTGTCTGTTTACGTTTGATATGTCTGTGTGTATACACACTGCCCGGCCAAAAAAAAAAAAAAAACAGTCGCACACTCTAATGTTTTCATGGAGTGCATTTAGCCTTGCTTACAGCTTATAATCTCCATGCCAATGTTTCACCAAACTTAAGCAACATGACATTTATTTCCATCCAGTGTCGGGTTCATTTCTCACCAACACTGATGAGGGAAAAACTGAACCACTCCATAAAGTCTTCTCCAGCACATCCAGAAAACTTTCAACAGGGTTAAGGGCGGGACTCTGGGGCGCTGATACATATGTGAAAATGATTCCTCATGCTCCCTGAAACACTCTTTCATTATTTGAGTCTCTATTTTATATCCGTTCCATCAGGGAAGAAAAAGTCCGTTGATGTGATAACCTGCTCATTCAGTACATGCGGCTAATCTGCTGACTTCGTTTTATCGCCATATTAATGTTGCTGAGCCTCGACCGGACCATCTGGAGCAACAATACCATGGAGATTACACCCTGTGATCAAGGCTAAATGCTCTGAAAATATCAGAGTGTGCGGCTGTTTTTTGGCCGGGCGGTGTGTAACTAATAAGTTAAATAAATATTTGAAGAGGTGAGTAAGGATCCACTAATCAGTCCACCTACCTGTATGTTTTTGGGTAGTGGGAGGGAAGCCATGCATATGCCAGATGGGCTGATTCCAGTTATTTTAGAAACTGCTGATCTCCTGGGATTTTTACACGCTCAACAGTCTCTAGAGCTTTCGCAGGGGGGAAAAATACAGGATCAAAATCCAATACACAATCTAAGCTGGTAAACTAAATGCAAGCCGAGGTCGACTATAGAATTACAGTTTATAGATGATGATTATCTTCTATACTTTGTATTTATATACACTGTGGGGCCGGTGGTGTAGTGATTAGGGTGCTTGGCTCATGATTGAGAGGTCATGGGTTGAATCCTTGTTAGACCCATAAACACCCCCCCTCCCCGCCCCCGTGCTAAGGCTAGTTCTCAACCACAATTGTGCCTCTGTCCACACAGCAGTTCTCTACCCTTTTACTGTTATAACAAATCAATGTATTAAATTTTGAAGAAAAGGGAAGATCTAATAAAGAGTTTTAAATCCACTAAACAAGATCAGCTTCCTGTCAGAGGGATGTATGTAAGAGCAATTCTTAGAGTTTGTCAACCCTGTTATATTTTTATTCACTAATCCCCAACAGTCAGGAGCTCTGGCATGGTCATGTCAGTCCGTCCGACCAGATCTTGCCTTACCGCCGCCGCCTGTGTCCACCCTCGATCGCACCTTGCGTGATGGTCTTGCAGAGGCTGTCATGGTGAGCGATATGGCCAAACTACAACATCTTGCGTCTCTTGTCATTGGCGAGGTGAGGTTCCGGTGGGCCCAAGGCACTTTTGACCTACCTCTGTGCAAAGCCATTGGTCTCATGCTCCAAGGCGGAGATATGGTGCAGTTTTCTCAGGTATTTGGACTCAAATGGCTGAATTCTCTCACTCAGGTCTTCTCTCAGTGTCCACGTCTCACAACCATGAATGGAAATGACCTGTAGTGAAATGTAGAGCTTGTACTTTGTCTGGAAGCTGGTGTTGCTTTTCCACACCCATTTAGTCTGTGGATGTGACAATCCACGATTATAGCCTTGGTCAAGTGTTAACAATAGTATGTATCATAATGATACAGGGCACGTAGTGTAGTAGCTAGGGTGCTCAGCTCATGATCTTGAGTATATGGGTTCGAATCCCTGTTAGACCTCTACCATGCTAGGACCCCTGGGTAAGGTCTCTACCACAAGTGTGCATCTGTCCACTCAGCAGTATAAACGGGGGTACCATTCCCGCTAATGGCCCAGGTCCCTGGTCTGCCATGGTCTTCCTATGACCACTGTGAAGGTGTGGTCGCAGTTGCACA
>JAQMYF010000004.1:5687066-5697118 GCA_030014195.1 Neosilurus mollespiculum
GAAACCCACGCAAGCACAGGGAGAACATGCAAACTCCACACAGAAACGCCCAAGCTGGGAATCGAACCCAGGACCTTATTGCTGTGAGGCGGATGTGCTGACCACTACGCCACCGTGCCGCCGACCTAATATATATTTGACCCATATGTTTGAACTTTGGTTATGCATGTTTTGACTAGTTTACATTTGTCTTTATATTATCGGGTGTTTTGACTTGCTTGGACTCATATGCGTATACTATGTGGTGTTTGGACTCATTTATTTGATCTGGCATTTGAACTAGATCATATTTGCCTCTTATGTAACGTTCTGTTAATAATCTGTTAATAGTATATATATTATATAATATTTATGACCTATCAGTTTCATTTTAGATGCTCAACAGAACATGAAGTGGTTAAACAGATAATTAAGCTGATAAGACAGGTGACACAAATGAAAGTGCAAACCACCTAGTGAAAGGAATGCCACTCCCAGGCTCGGACACTTATCAATAAAGACATTTATTTATATTGTGCGGCGTTTGTCAAGTTTATACTTGCCTGTTTAGAATAGTAAGGTGTACAATGTGAACTTGGCGGCATGGTGGTGCACTGGTTAGCACGTCCACCTCACTGCAAGAAGGCCTGGGTTCGATTCCCGGGCTCGGGCTTTTCTGCGTGGCGTTTGCATGTTCTCCCTGTACTTGCGTGGGTTTCCTCTGGGTAAGCTGGTTTCTTCCCACAGTCCAAAAACATGCACAGTAGGCTAACTGACTGGTCCAAATCGCCCCGAGGTGTGTGAATGGTGGTGCCACTATCGGCCTTGCAATGGTCTCGTGAGCTGTCCAGGGTATACCCCACCCTCGCCCAGAGTCGGCTGAGACCCTAATTAGGATATAAGTATATCCTAATATTGTGATCTATGTGTTCCACTGGAGACTGGAAGGTTTTGGTTTTATTTCAGCTGCTGTCTTTGGAGTGCTTTTTCTGTGTGCGGTCCGACATACATGAAACCTCTATTGTGTCTGTGCAAAACAGTGTCCCTGTTAAAGCGTTGCCTTTAGAGACAGCCTGGTAGAACATGCAGGCCTAAGCATACTCGCTTGCATGTTCTCTCTCTGTCATACACACCCACATTTTCTTTGTACCATTCTCAGCACCACACACATCTGAAGCGTGAGAGCGTGCAAGTGTATTTAAATTCTTGTCTGAGTTTTATGCTTGGCACATTTACAGTATGATCTCTTCCGTTTCCCTCTGCCATCACTTTTATTTACTTGTTCTGTTTCTGGCCCTTTTTTTCAGTCTGTCTCGTTTTCCTTGTTATGTCTATCCTTCTCTCTCATATAATGTCATCAGTCATTGCCAGGGGGATTCTGGGAGGCACGTGCCATTCCCCGACCTGATTCTTATTCATGACCTGGTTCTCTAGAGAGAACAAGCATACACACCCTCAATCGCACACGACCCCCTCTTCACACGTACACATTCATTCACCCTTATCCGTCATTGCAAACTCCCACTCATGCCCATATACCCTGCCCTTTCTTTGTCTTCATACATGTACACACCCCATCTCATTTCTACACCAAGCCATCTGAGAGACCATCTGCCTTTAGACCCCTAATCCTTTACAGAATTTCCCCCTCAACTGAGTTTGTGATAGAGGGGGAAGGGGTAGGGACCCAGCATGATGCCACTGGGTGAGGGGGAAATTATGTTCTCTGTCCCACAGTGTCGGTTTTAAACATCAGTATTTCCCCCCCCAAGTGAGGCAAAGCAAACTGCTGTGAGTAAATGATAGCAACCATGGCTTTGCGTCCAAGAAGAGTCAAAATGGTGAACCAAACAAATGAGTCATTGGCTAAGAGGGATTTTAAAGCAGGAATATGCTGTATATCCCAGGTTCAGGTTTTCCATGAGATGTAGCTTTTCCATGCTGAAGGGAACGAGTCTCCATCAAGTGTAGAAGAGGACCACATTCTTACTGAAGAGCTGGACCCTATTAACTTTACAAATACCCATGATAAACAGGAAAAAGTCCTTTGGGAATTATATAATATTAGAGACGCCATCTTTTCCTTGTCATATGTGAAATGTTGGGGGTTTGGCTGCCAGAAAAAACCTGAAAATATCTATTAGAACCAGACATAATGCTAACAGGTCCGGTGCTTGAGAGGACAAATTCTAGACCTTTGCATAGGCAGTATTCAAGCTGTGGGTGGAGATAATCATGTTTTCTGACCAAGACAGCTGAAATGAAACAAACTAAGTTGTGTAACTTTAGAGTTGGTGGGTTGTAAGGCACTCCAGATACCCAAATGCATGTGCGAAAGCATTAAAAAAGTGAGTTTACCCTCCTCCCCCTTAAAATGACATACCCTATATTTACATTTGGTCTCTTTCATTTTTCCTTTGCAATCTGAATACGAAATGTGATCTCATTCATTTTTTTTTATTTAGCACATTTTAGAAATTAGTCTCTACTTTCAGACATGGACATTTCATCAAAAGATCAGTGATAAAATACAATATGAAATATTTCACTACATTAAAAAAACATCAGAATGCATCTTTACAATGGAATGATGTGTAACATTTTTAACAAAGCTTTCACTAAGCTGATTCCTCAGTCCAGGTTTTTTTAGGGTTCAAATAAAACAGAAAAAAGGGGGGGGGGGGGGGCAATAAGCAAGAGCAAAAATAAAAAGGAGAAAAAAAATTGGGTAAAAAACAAACAGTTAAAATTACACATAAAAAAACACAAAAGCTTGACACTAAACAGAGTACTTCATATCCGAATAACTTTCAACCCTTCGTTATTAGTGTAAAACATTACGAAATGACTAAGTGATATTTTATTAAACTTAAAAAAAAAACCAAGGGAAATAATCCTCTCTCCCTCACTAGACAACGAAGTGTAACAATTGCAGATGAATAAAACAGCTGCCCTTTATTAGTCTTAAGTTCCCTATAAAATAAACCAAAAGGCTTGAGAGGTCCTGAAGAACCCCTGGCGAAATGGCATCATTTAACACAGACATTAGTGATCAAATGCATGAGTAGTGTGTGTAATGTCTAGAGAGAACAGCATGTTAACATCAGTGTTTTTTAGAGTAGTAGTGTGAATTAAGTGCAAAATACAGTGTAGTTCTTGTTTCAGCTACAGTGTCAGTGCTTTGCTGAGTGACTGTGTACAGAGCTCATAACAGTGAGGCAGTGCTTTTATTTCTGTCCCCTCTAAAGACGAACAGCTGACCAGAGTGACCTCGTCCACCTCATCTGCATCACAGGGAAAACCGTAGCAGACACACTTACATTAATCCCTGTATTCTGTTCAGGTCATAAATTCCATTTCAAAAGTTTACGAAGAACAATAGTACTTTTTTCATAATAAAACTTGTTCTTGGCTCAATTCCAGAAACATATATTTAAAAAAAAAAACAACCAACAAAAACCCCCCCCCCAGTATATCCAACTTACTGCTGACAGATAAATTACATTACCATTATTCCCCTTTTCAAGAATGTATAGGGAAATTATTCTTAAACATGTCATTTCTGACAATTTAATACCTGATGTTATTAGCACGTCTTCCTCATAGCAAGAAGGCCTGGGTTCAATTCCTGAGCCCAGGGCGTTTCTGTGTGGCATTTGCATGTTCTCCATGTGCTTGTGTGGGTTTCCTTGGGGTACTCCGGTTTCCTCCCACAGTCTCAAAACATGTACAGTAGGCTAACTGTCTGTTCCAAATTGCCCCTAGGTGTGAGAGTGAGTGGTTGCGTGGTTGTGTGTTGGCCCTACAATGGCCTGGCGAGATGTCTAGGGTGTACTCTGCCCTCGCCCAGTTTCGACTGAGAGGCACCAGCCTCCCCATGACCCTAATTAGGATGAAGCAGCCTAGAAAATGAATGAATGAATGAATGTCATTAAACCTCAATAGGTTGCTACATTAACTCAAATTATTACTGAGTGAGTTTGTAAACTTGGGAAATTGACAACCTCTCAACGATGTTAGTACCCAGGGTTTCTGTGATAAACATGTTTCAGGTCCTGCCTTTTTTTTTTTTTTAATTTGTAGTTAGCTCATGAATAAGCAGTTTCAGCAACAACAACAAAAAACCTTGCACACAAACTCATACATTTTTCTTAATGTGTATTATTGCAGCACAGCACGTGGTGTAGTGGTTAGCACAACTGCCTCATAGCAAGAAGGTCCTGGGTTCAAGTCTCAAGCTTGGCGAGGGTGTTTCTGTGTAAAGTCTGCATGTTCTCCTTGAGCTTGTGTGGATTTGCTCCGGGTACTCTGGTTTTCTCCCACATTCCAAAGACATGCACATGAGGATAACTGGCTGTTCCAAATTACCCCTAGGTGTGAGTGGTTGTGTGTGTGGCCGTTATGAATTGGTACGCGGTGCAGGGTGTACCCTGCCTTAAGCGGCTAAGAAAATGAACGAATGCCAGGAAACTGAAACACGGGCGTGGCCAACACAGGAGACTTTGTCTAGTGAGCTAATAGATTTCTGTCCACCCTGTGAATATTACTTTGCTTTTTATTAATCCATACAGGATTTGCTATCATTACCTCAGCTATGGTATCAATGGATGTTGTGTGAATTTTTGATGACGAAGGGGTGGAGTCTGGTCCATGTAACATTCCATTAGATTTTGGAGATGATCCAGAGCAAATTCTTGATCCGGGAATTTAAAAAGTGTGGTGTTCGAGCAGGCCCAGCAGGGGGTGCTGTGTACTTAATTTTTTTCGACTTGGCATAGGTTTGCACTCACTGGGTGCTTCTAGTTATAAAGATGATCTACTCCTCCCTATTTATCTCACAGAGATTACTTCCAGTGTATTTTCCATATTACAACATTCTGATGAGAAGTGGGATTAAAATAAGAGATTCTGCTTGTTGAAAATCTGCGTCAGCAGGACGTCAGTTGCTGACTGGTGGTCAAGAGCCATACACTGAAGGACAGAGTGGAGTTTTACTGGCGTCACTCTGTCAGGAGGGGGATGTCGATCTCAATTCCTGAGTGACGTGATCGTGAGGAGTATCGATGTCCAGCATACCGCTGAGAAGGTGCAATGCTTACAGAAGGAGCGTAGCTCTGCGAGGGGGCGTAGCTCTGCGAGGGGGCATAGCTCTGCGAAGGGGCATAGCTCTGCGAAGGGGCGTAGCCATAAGCCTGTGAGGCTCCTGCTTCAGACCCATATCCATCAGGCACAGACATCTGGGTCATATACACTTGAGGCGGTACAGGCGGGCCTGGCATTGGCTGTGGGTACCCTGGGGCTTGCATGAAAGCTGGGGCATCTAAAACAGCAGGAGGAAAGCTCTGAGGAGCATAGGGAATGGCAGGCGGTGGTAGGCCGTTGGTCATTAGCGGCTGAGCAGAAATGCTGCCGCTCATGGCAGACGGCTCAGGCAGGGGCAGCCAGAAAGGCGAGGGCAACTTTTTGCACATGCAGTACCACATGAACATCAGCAGGGCGGCGAATTCAAGGCCGCCAGCGCTACCAATAGCCACATACACTGCAAACTCGATGGAGAAAATGTTGGCATAGCGTGCATTCAACTCCTCTGTGTGAAACAAGAACCAGATGGATGGAGGCATAGCGATAGCGCCTCCTAGCAGGAAGAACATCCCAGCCACCAGGTGGCAGCCCGAGCTGTTCACGATGCAGCGGCTGGACTTAATATCATCTGGGGTTTTGGAGCAGCATGCCGTCTTACACATGCCTGAGAGACTGATCAGCAGAGCCAGGCCAGAAAAGAACAAACCTGCGGAAACAGTGAAGAGTCCATAGTTTACTACAGAAAACACAGAACTGTTCACGACCCTGTTTTAACCACTTCGGTAGCCTTATGGGTCTTGATACAATTGTAAAAATTAACTAATTTAGGGTATTTGAAAGACACTAAGTTTCTAGTAATAAACAACAACCTGTTGGTAAACAGAACTGCAACAGCCTGAGATCCAGCTGGTCTACTTTGGAGTACCACTCTGCGTCAAAGTAGTAACACCCGCTGGAACCGTCTCGTCGGACACATTTCGTCCACAGCCCATCGTACACTGTAATATTCTTAGCATTGAGGTTAAAGGTGAGCAGGCGTGTCGTCCTCCACTGAGGGATGAATGTAGCAACGGCTAATCCACCCACCGAGAGCAGGGCGATGATGAAGGCAAATGCATTCGTGGCATGGATGTCACGACAAGACATGGTGGGGAAACAGTTTGAACAATAACCTGATAAAAGGAAAATGTTTAGATCAGAATAAGTGCAGTAGGCAAAATTTAGGCTTATAAAACATTTTGGTTGACGATAACAGTATACTGACTGTAACCGTAATGGCAAGTCATACTGCATAAAAATAACCTCCTTTTACATCGCCAACAGTACTCATAGGTACCATTGTTCATTTGTCTATTCAACCTCTAAGTAAAGCTAATGTGTGTGTACGACAGTGACTAAATCCAGATAATAACCCCAAACAATACACATCTCTCAGGGGCCGTGTTATCAGTGTCTGCCAGAAACAACACACTTCACATGACGTCATTAGTGAGTTTGTCTGAAGAAAAACAAAATGCTTTTCTTGACAAAACTTTTATGTTGAAGGTTTCGTTATACCTTCTATCTGCTATCAGATTAAACAAAAAACTTTCTTTAAAGAATTTCTTGAAGTGCAATTATTATAAAAGCAGGTGCAAATTATTTCTGGAAAGAATTAAGTTTGGTTTTCGGCTAAAGCTGTGCACAAAGGTGATAACCCGTTTATTTTAAATGAAATAAAAACATTTATTTTAAATGAATGGGGCAGTGGTGGTTCAGTGGATAAAGGTGTACTCATATGTAAGTGACATGGCTGTGAAATAGGCTGCAACTTTTTTTTGGGTTGTTTTTGGTTTTCGGCTGGCCGAAAAAATGCACGGTCTCATCGAAAACCTTCAATATAGACCATCATTGAGGATCCGCGACCCTGCACTGGCTGTGTGTCACGCATTGTGTTGAAGTTGTCCTTAAAATGTAAACAAAACAAATCCAAGTGCTCTCTTTAAAGACTTTTAAAGCTTTTTTTTCTATTTTCATGTAACCGCTAGTGGGGCTGCACGTAAAAACCTGCACTTTCTGCTGCGATGCATTTATTCCATGCCATTACCTGTTAGAGGTTTTTAATAATCAAACCTGGGGATTTATTATTTATTTTGATGCGCATGACTAGATCAGCTTTCCAACTCGGGAAAATCCCGTATTATACCAGAGGAGAGTTTATGTGGGATATCAAAGTTGAACTAGTTATTCCACTGTAAAAGTAAATAAAAAATATACACAGCAAGATTACTGCACAGAATATGTCCCCCGTAATACATCCCAAAGAATCAGATCCTGGCGCAAATGAAACAGATCTGAGATGCACTTTCCTCTGTCTATTGTGAAAAGCAGCTTGATACAGCACCAAGTGAGCAGTAAGTACACTGACACCAGAACAACCATTTATATTTAGAAATAATATTATATTTTTATAATACATGTGTGAAATCGCATGAGGCACGTTACATGTAGGAAATATGCAGGGTTTTTTTTTTTTGTAAAACGAAAGTGTAAATTGAGGGGCACAGGACTCCTGCCGGCTGCCTCTTTATAGAAGGGGTGGATTCGCATGACCTGTGCATCATTTCGTGGTTTTTCTTTGTTAAAAAGGGGCGGATTCGCGTGACATGCAAAAATCATTCGCTTGAGCCGTTCAAAAACAAGCAAAAAGGATCGAACTGCTTCCGAAGCTGTTCGCTCGTATTCCAGCCACTCTGAATTTGCACCAAATTTGGAGCAGGTCCAAGACTTTTTCCAAGACCGCGAAAATGGACCATTTACCTCAAATTCGACCGACTACCTCCGAAAATATATTCAATTACCCTCAAACTAAAATTCGCTTCTACATTTGGCCGTGATTGCTTACATGTGAGCTAGGCTGAAGGCTCTGGGTTATTGATTAGCAGGTCATCAGCTCAAGCCCCAGTACCACCAAGCTGCCACTGTTGGGCCCTTGAGTAAGGCCCGTAACCCTCAACTGCTCAGCTGTACAAATGAGATTAACAAAAAAAAAAAGTAAGTCGCTCCGGATAAGGACGTCTGCCAAATTCCATAAATGTATATATAAGTGGAATAATGCATCATGACGGGGAGCACGGGGGCAAAGTGGTTAGCATGTCCGGCCCAAAGCAAGAAGCTCCTGGGTTCGATTCCCGGGCTCGGGTGTTTCTGTGTGGCGTTTGCATGTTCTCCCAGTGCTTGCATGAGTTTCCTCCGGGTACTCCGGTTTCCTCCTACAGTCCAAAGACATTCACGATAGGCTGTTTCAAATTGATCCTAGGTGTGAGTGAGTATGAATAGTTGTGTGTGTTTGCCCTGCGATGGTCTGGCAAGCTGTTCCGGATGTACCCCACCTCCGCCCACTATCGGCTGAGATAGGCTCCAGTAAGCGAGTAATTCACCAAGACAAATACCTCTCTCATAAAATTAAACATGGATAATGTAACCTGTGTATGAATTTCTTTTCCCAATAATGAGAGTTCCCTGTAATAAACCCCTATAATTCCCAATAAATTCATGAAGGGCTAAAAAAAATTTAATTTTAATGTTTTGTTTCTATTCATTTTTTACATAGAAATTCCTTGTAGTCAGTTTTTTTAGTATATTATAGCATTAAATGTATATAATTAGCACATCGTCATTCGTAGATACCCTTGTATGTTATACATTTAGAACTAAAAGTATACAACAATGAACCTTTAATTATAATTTTAAAACTATTATTATTACTACTAGTAGTAGTTGTGGATTTGCAAGTTACTTCAGCCGAACACGAAGGTTTCCTTTGTTTTTATTTTATATATTCAATACTACTAGCTTTTTTTAGTGTTTAACTTATGAGATACTTCGACTGTGAACCAATATAAGTTGTTTTTAATCCAGCATTAGTCGCACATAAAGCCAAACCTGTGTAAACATTAGCCAGTTGTTAGCTGGAGGCTAACAACACTGCAAGCTAACGAGCTAGCATGACTAGATAATCAACCTGTTGCTCTTCGGTTCTTTTTTAAGCTTGATTAATGTTTATTTAAGTGAAGAAATATCGAAATGTAAACGACATCCTACCTGAAGACCCGTGAAAATGGCTATTTCCGTGATATATTACTCATTTCTGCGTTTTGTCGTTAACACCTCGCATTACAGAGTTCCCCACAGGAAAGACTTCCTGAGGCGCGTGAACAGGCAGTATGTGTGACGTCACGCGCGCGTTCACGCGTTCAAGTACCCACATGTAAAGCAGTAAACTCCTATACCCTTTACCAGTCTTTAAATTTTAAGGTTATGTGAGTTTTTTGTTTTCACATGATGTAAGTATTTATATATCATATATCATATCATGTCATATTATTTATCTATGCACATTCATGCATAAATCTCATTATGCATGTCTGGGCACATCTATAACTCTTCACCGCATAGTGGTTAGCATGTCCACACATCAACAAGGCCCTGAAGTTGAGTCCCGGGCTGTGCCGAGTTTGCACGTTATCCCCATGCTTGTGTGGGTTTCCTCCGGGTACTTCAGTTTCCTCCCACAGTACAAAGACATGCACATTAGGCTAGTTGGTTTTTCCAGATTGCTCCTAGGTGTGAGTGTGACTGTTTGTGTGCGTGTTGGCCCTGCGATGGACTGGTGAGCTCTTCAGGGTGTATCTCACTTCAGTCGGCTGAGATGAGTTCAAGCCTCCCCGCGGCCCTAGTCGTATTAAGTGGTTTGGATAACGAATGAGGCGGCACGGTGGCGCAGTGGTTAACACGTCCGCCTCACAGCAAGAAGGTCCTGGGTTCGATTCCCAGCTTGGGCGTTTCTGTGTGGAGTTTGCATGTTGTCCCCGTGCTTGCGTGGGTTTCCTCCGGGTACTCCGGTTTCCTCCCACAGTCCAAAAACATAGTTTTAGCACAGTAGGCTAATTGGCTGTTCCAAATCACCCCTAGGTGTGAGTGTGAGTGCGAATGGTTGTGTGACTGATGGC
>JAQMYF010000004.1:5697430-5711760 GCA_030014195.1 Neosilurus mollespiculum
CTCGCCCAGAGTCGGCTGAGATGGGCGCCAGCCTCCCAGCGACCCTAATTAGGAATAAGCGGTTCAGAAAATGAATGCATGAATGATAATGAATGAACGATGTATCTCTTCACTCCTACAATCTCTCTCTGCAGGATCCCATCCAAGTGCACATGATCTATAAATCTCCAGGCTTCCAGCCTCCATGGGATTACGTCCCACCCCGTAAGCCTTCCATATTTTTCATAGCAATCAAATCAAGTAAAGAGCATCGCATAATATACCATCTTTCATATTATAAATATTATTAGTACTGAAAAAAAAAAACACAGTCATATAATTTGATTAACTTGTAGTTAACTTTCATTAACTAAATTGAAATGTGCTCCACTGGCGTTTGGATAATGTTGCGTTGGAGTTATGAATTTTGTTGTGAAATTATTTGGGTATGAATAAAAAAGGTTGCCGTCATTTTCCCTTAAACGTTTTGTTGTTTTTAAGTTGATCTTGCAGAGTCGCCATTCCAGAGCCCACCGCTCTTCACTGGAACAGCTCACAGGAGAAAAAAGAGACAAGTAAACTTTCTTTATGCAAAATACAACATTATCTTCCATGTGTAGATGGATAGACAGACAGACATACGGTGTTATAAAAGCAATATGAACTTTAATTACTTTAATCCACATTAACTAGACTTAATTACTCTTTAATTAATTAGATCAGCATAAGCATTTAGCCAGTTAATATGTGTAATCAGATATTCAGTACTTTGTAAACATTAGATATTGGACAGCAGAACAATCAGTCATAAGACCAACATTCTTTAAGGCGTATTACAATCACATGTACAGTCAGCACATTTGGTCACCTGGCTGCCTTTACTGATTGTCATTTATCTCCATTGTTTCTTCAGGTGTTGCAAAGTTCCCACAGCGTTGAAGATGAAACTAAATATATCGAATTAATGGTTATCAATGACCACCTGATGGTAAGAAATCAGATTACATTCACATTAGTCATATAGCACGTCTTTATTCAGAGTAGCTTCCAAAAATGTGCAGAGACACAAAACACTATTTAAGAGACTCTATAGACTTATAGTTTCAAAGAGGAATGACTTGTGTTCATTTGTAAAAGTGTCTGAGTCCGTAGTAAACAGATTTTGAAAGCTAATGTGTCATAAATGCGGTATAATACATATTCATTCATAAGAGTTGATATTTGGATGGAGAAATAAAATAGGGAGGTTGAGTGTCATCAGTGTCATAGTAGCCAGAGAAAAACAAGTGGACCGAGAACTAACCCATGGGGAACCTCTGTAGTGAATTAAGGTTCTCTTGGTAATTTCTTGCAGTACAAGAAGCATCGGCTTTCAGTTGGCCAGACGAACAATTACGCCAAGTCTGTAGTGAACATGGCAGATTTTGTAAGTATGAATTTACGCTGCTGTATTGTATAAAAATGTTATGTTAATGCATAACAGTGTGGGTGCCTTTTTACATCAATGCAAGGCAGTTGAATTTTTAGGGAGGCATCACATTAATTTCTGAGAACGTAAACATCCGACAAAGCAAACATACACATGATACATGACACACACAAACATGTAGTTCAAAGCAAATATACTTTCAGTTCTGTATATTATACTGTATATTTCATATACATTATTTGATGGCTGTAAGGTTGTGTTTTCATAGAAAATGTGAAATTTTCTGGGTGACCCAAAACCTTTGAACGGTAGTGGCTGCATGCAGACACACCCTCTTATATTTGTATATATAGGCATAGTGGTTAGCAGGTTCGCCTCACAGTAAAAATGTCCTAGGTTTGATTGCATTATTTCCCCGTGCTTATGTGGGTTTCTTCCGGGTACTCCGGTTTCCTCTCACAGTACAAAACATACATAGTAGGCTAATTGGCAGTTCCAAATTGCCCCTAGGTGTGGGAGTGAGTGTGAATGGTTGTATGTGTGTTGGCCCTGTAATGGCCTGGTGAGCTGTCCAGGGTGTTCCCTGACTTCACCCTGAGTCGGCTGGGATGGGCACCAGCCTCCCCACCACCCTAATTCAGATTAAGCGGATGAATATATGTATGTATGTGTGTATATATAATATGCAGTTATTCCCTCTGATCAAATATGAAGTCATAGTTTGCATTAGCTAAGCAGGCTATTAGTCATATCCGATCAGAGGGAGCGGAACTGGGGTTTTTTTGTGTTTGTGTGTTTTTTTAATCCACTGTAAAAATATTGCATTTTATTTTATTAGTTTATTCAAATTCTTGAAAATTGTATGTTATTACCAGCAAATAATTTCACTCAATTTTTTTTTTATTTTTTTGCTTTTCAGAGCTGGTTGGCTAGCATTAGTGAATAGCTTAGCACAAATCATTAATCTTTTACTGTAATACTAATGTATAGGTTATACTGGGTTGTAGTAAAATAGTAGGTTTCAATTTCTATTATTTCAGTAGATACGATTTCTCTGACCAAATAACTAACCAGCTTCTGTCATGTTATATGTCATTTAAAATGTCATGCTTTGTAATTGTAAAGCTAAGCTATAGGTATATACCATGATTTATTGATGTAATTTATCATACCCTGAAAATATATTTCATGGATGGCTGGTAATTTTTACTACATATACACACATTCTGTAAGCCGCTGTCAAGTTAACACTATCAGTCTTTATTCGTATACTCCTGATCAGCTCATATTTTCCAGTAGCATTTCAGCTAAAAGAGGAACAGGTCTCATGGGTATCTCAATCTGCCTGAGCATTTGCCCTTGAGAATAAAAACTAGACTTCATGTGAAAATGTCTCTCTCTCTCTCTCACACACACACACACACACACACACACACACACACACACACACACACACACTTTTCCCTGCTGAAAGACAGGTGGTATTTTCACAGTATGTGCACCAAAATGGCAGCTTGGACAGCAAACGCAAAACAAACCCAAGTGCACTTTGGGTTTTTTTTTTTGTGGGGGGTTGGTCTGTTAAATGAATAGACATGAGACCTTTACTTTTAATAGGCTACAGCATATTAAATTAGGATTAGCCTAGGATTTAGCAATTCACCAAATGAATGAATATATTTATGTATGATGTGTATAATATATTTAAATATCCATGCGTTCATCTAAAGTAAAATATCTGCTTAAATGAAAAACGCCAGTCTGTGGCTTCTTGTATGGTGGCTTGCATAAGTATTCGTCTCCTTGAACAGTTTAGACAAGCAACCAAAATATAGAAGGTAATTTTCAGTATGATGCCACTGCTAGCATGCTTCACTACAGGAATGGTGGTCTCAGGGTGATGAGTAGGGTTGGGGTTCACCTTATATGGAAATGTTGACCACCAACATGCAGCCAATCAGCTCAAGTGATGTTGCCTGTCAGTTTTAATAACATCCCTCTAGCACTAAAATTTAAGGCTTGAGGTTCTGACGTTTATTTTCTGTTTGGAGTTTTAAAATGACTTCCGCCAAAGTTTGTGTAGTTACTTCTACCCTTTAGATTTTCAAGGAGCAACTGAACACCCGGATTGTTCTGGTTGCCATGGAAACTTGGGTGGCGGACAACAGGTTCAACATAAATGATGACCCGATGATCACACTGCGGGAGTTCATGAAGTACAGACGGGACTTCATTAAGGAGAAAAGCGACTCTGTCCATCTGTTCTCGTAGGTTTTCTTATACGCTCACATACTCGCACACAGTTGTATCACACAGCGCCCAACTGCTGCCAGGTATTTTGTTTAATAATTGAAAAAAAAAAAAAAAAACTAAAGCTAATAAATTCTCCTTTTGTCTCCAGCGGCAACCGTTTCCATAGCAGCTGGGGTGGAGCCTCATATATGGGAGGGGTGTGTTCACTGACTAAAGGGGGAGGTGTTAATGAGGTAACTGTTGAAGAGTGGAATAAATGATTGCAAATGATTTTATAAATGTCCTGTATAGAACTATAACATTGTGTACTTAAGGTCTAAACACCCCCCCCCCTTCCCCCCAGTATGGAAAAACGGAGGAAATGGCCATTACTCTGGCACAGTCACTGGGACAGAACATCGGGATTTTCTCTGACAAGAAAAGAATACTAAATGGTAAGATATGACCATAACTGTACAAACTTCAGCTATGCAGTCATGTACAAAAACTATATTAGAATAAACAACTCTGGGCGGTACGTCGGTGTAGTAGTTAGCATGTCCACCTCACAACAAGAAGGTCCTGGGTTCGCGTCTTTGGCTTGCTGAGAGTGCTTCTGTGTGGAGCTTGCATGTACTCCCTGTGCTTGCGTGGGTTTCCTCTGGGGTACTCTGGTTTCCTCCCATAGTCCAAAGACATGCATATTAGGCTAATTGGCTGTTCTAAATTACCCGTACGTATATGTGTGTGTATATGTGTGTGTGTGTGTGTGTGAATGTGTGTGTTGGCCCTGCGATGGACTGGCGAGTTGTTCAGGGCATACCTCTCCTTTATCCCGAGTCGGCTGAGATAGGCTCCAGCCTCTCGGTGACCCTAGTAGGAATAAACAGTTTGGCGAATGAATGAATGACTTGCAGGTAAATTCTAATCTTCTATCTACAATCCTATCAGAATATCACAGTTAATTCTGAAGATACTTGATACCTGTTATGAATATGCAAGTCTGTTGGTCTTTTACCCCTGAGCCTACTGGCTCGTCAGGCTGGAGCTTATCCGGTTTCCGTAGAGGGAAGCAACCAGGAGTCAGGAATTGGCAGACCTGGAGTCGGGCAGGATACAAGTGGCCACCCCTGAACCCTGTCCTCTAAAACAGGGATTTCACCTCCCTCATCACTGCTCTTTTTCTCCCCAGGAGTACTTACTTTATGTTGCATTTTAGTAATGCTGACCTTGTTAAACAAGACAGGTGCTCATACAGACCTGCGCATACACATATTTCTTTAATAACATCTTTTTTTTTTTTTTTTTTTTTTTTTTTTTTTTTACAGGGGAATGCAAGTGCGATGATAAATGGTCCGGCTGTATAATGGATGATGTTGGGTAAGTTACTAATCAAGCACGTTTTCTCAAGAGCAAACACAAACACGTATAGAGTACGCACACAAAGACATATGGTGCACAAGTAGCAAACATGGTGCAAATGTATGTTCACCCTCCTTGTTTCACATGCATTTATTTTGATTCAGGTCACGATGTCACCGTGTTACTTAGTCACACTGGGCTTCGTGTGTATCGTTAAAAAAAAATTATAATAATTATAATAAAAGCACAAGCAATATACTAGTGTACTGGTTTTACCCCAATCTTTGACCCCTTCCCAATATGGGACTGTGAATTATTTCTAATTTAATTTATTGTACAATAAATATTAAGGGAAGCAAAAGACAATTTCATGCAGATAAAGAACTCACCATGCTCAGTGTTAGACACCCCTCCCCCTTTACCTCCACTCAGAGATTACCTTTACCTCATCAGGATCATGGGAGACCGTCGCCGACACTGACTCAGGCACGTTTTTCACTTTAGTCCATTTTTTTTTTTAAACACAAATAGTCATTGTGTGGTAAGGCAACATAGGATTGGTCAGGAAGTGCTATGAGCAGTTAGCTTATATTGCTTATATACCTTGAAAATAAATATAAGTGGGGCCGGTGGTGTAGTGGTTAGGGTTCTGGGCTCATGATCAAGATGTTGTAGGTTCAAATCCCCATTAGACCCCCTCTGTGCTAAGACACCTGGGCAAGATCGTAACCAAAAGTTTGCCTCTGTCCACCCAGCCGTATAAATGGGTACCAGTAAAAATACTGGGAAGGAAACCTGCAATGTACTAGCATCCCATCCAGGAGTAGTTGAACTCCTAGATGTTTCACGCTAAGGAAACCAGGGATGAGCTCTGACTGTGATGAGCCACTAGGCTTTAAAAATATATATATATTTGTTATATATGTTTTAATACCCGTACCGAGAATGTAATGTTTCTAATGGTCTCTCTAACGCCACATGCTTGCAACATTGTCAGTGTGTCTGTGTGTTTATTTGTCCATATGTGTATATGTTCACTCGTCTCTTTTAACACCTTTCTCGTCTCCTTTCAATTCCCGAATGGGAACAGCAGGTGAGCAGAAGCTTGGCCATGACACGCTACTCGCTCAACCAATCAGCTGCTCAAGGGAGGGCTGTCAATCACCTACGCCCTCCTCATTCCATCCAATAGCATTTTGGCCGAGCCTCAATGCTCCACCTTATAAAATTTCAGTCTCGAAGATGGGCAAAGATACAGTGTGCTTTAGAGCCCTCTGTATTTTTTCTCTGTAGTCTTTTCCATCTTAGTTCATATTCTTTTATTATTTGGTGTTATTGTTGTTTGTTTTTGTTTTTTTCGCCAACAGTTCGCCGTTTGATGGAATGTTGGTTAATTGGGATTTTGACAAGGATCCCTGATTGACGTTTATAAATCCTTTGTGTGGTTTCATTCCCATTGAGGAAAACAATCAAGCTGTCAAAATTGTGTTTAGTGCTTTAAAATGAGAACAGACAGAGAGGAAGGACAGGCAGACAGGACAGGACTAATAGGGTGAAGGAGTCAGACAGAACAGAGAGACAGACAGAATAGACAAGTTATTTAGACAGACAGGACAATACAAACAGGTAGACGGGATGAAGAGAACAGACAGACAAGACAGAAAAGTAGTAGACAGAACAAAACGGGCACCCAGAGAGACTGGAGAGAACAAACAGATAGGATAGATTCGCAGACAGAACAAAATAATCAGATTGGACAAGCAGAACAGGCAGGAAAGGTAGAACAGGCACGCAGACCGACACCAGTTTTGAGGTTACAGAAACATGGACATGTGCCGTTTTAGTATTGACATTTTTAAACTGATGCCCAAAACGTCCATGAGAACCAGAGTCAGCGAGTGACGAGAACGTGAACACAGAAACGAGAAAGCGGCGGTGTTGCTAAAGAGGAATGTGAGCAGAAGAGGAAAAAGGAGACGGAGCGTGATTTGGCAAGTGTTCAGAGGATTGAGTGCTGTGCATTATAGTCCCGCCGAACACTCTGCATTTGTGGAGTAGGCTTTCGGACTCACAGCTTGCGATCATGACATGACAGGCCGAGTACTCTATAATGAGATTGAGATTGACAGCCCTGGCCTAACGCTAACCACACTGGAGACACAAAATAGTGGTGCATTACGAGTGCATCCTGTTGTCTGGGTCCTGGAGCTGAAGACACACAGCAAGCACCAACATTACTTTCATTTAATTTGTGTGATTTTGACAAGCATTTCTCTTTATCTTTGTGTTGCAGTTGCAAATTTTGTACATCAACTGTAACCCACTTATACACTTTATCAGCATTAACATTAAAAACCACTAAGAGGCTAGCATATCTCATCCCGTTGGTACCTGGCATGGGGTGGGATGTATCAGACAGCATTTGGACAGTCCGTTCTCAGTGGTGATGCCTTGAAAGCAAGAAAAAATGGGCAAGCCAAAGAATCTGAGAGTCTTTTACAAGGACCACTTTGTGATAGCTAAACAACTGGGTCAGAGCATCTTCAAAACTCCAGAGCTTGTAGAGTGTTTCTGGTATACAGTAGTCAGTACCTACCAAAAGTAGCTAAGAAAGGACAGCTAGTGAATTAGCAACAGGGTCATGGGTTCCCCGCACTCACTGATATGTGTGGGGAACAAAGTCTTATCCGTCTGGTCTGATCCCACAGATGAGTCACTGTAGCAAATATTGCTCAAAGATTTCATGCTGGCTATGAGAGAAAGGTTTCAGAATACACAGAGCATTAAAGCTTTCTGCATATGGGGCTTGTATAGGTTGCCAATGCTGACCCCTGTCCAACAATGAAAGCATGTACAACAAGCACATGAGCATCAGAATTGGACCATGGCGCAATGTAAAAAGGTTGCCTGGTTTGGTGAATAATGTTTTTTATTTTACACCACATTGACATTGTTTGTGCGTTACTTACCTGGGAAAGAGATGGCACCAGGATGCACCAAGGTAAGGAGGCAGTCTGGTGGAGCAGAGATGGCCAGTGGTTCTGCTGAGAAACCTTGGGTCATTAAGATGTTGTCTTGACATGTACCACCTACATAGGCATTGTTGCACACCAAGAGCACCACCTCATGGAAATGGTGTTCCCTAATGATGAGAGCCTCTTTCACTACCATCAGCTACATTGCACTTATTGTTAGAAATGGTTTGAGGAACATGCTCACGGGGTTCAATTAGCCTTTAAATTCCCCAAAACTCGAATCCGTGGAATCTGTGGAATGTGCCGGGAAAACAAGTCTGATCCATGGAATATTTGAAGGATCTGCTGCTAAAGACTTTGTGCCAGATAACACAGTGCACCCAGAAGTCTCATGGAGTCCACATCTTGATGGATGAGAGCTGTTTTGGTGAAACAAGGAGGACCTAAACAATGGGTGGTTTTAATGTTATGGCTGACTGGTGTGAATATCTGTTTATTGCACATTACATGTTCTCAGTACCAAATAATGGTATAATAGTAGGATTCTTATATAAGGCAAAAATATGAATGAGCTTTAGGCCACACCCACTCATTAAACAGACAAAATAGCATATTTTTTTGTTAGCATTCTGATTGTGAAAATTATAGATTGATGTAGATTGATGTTTGTATCACACTGTGGCCTGAAATTCATTTTCCTCACTTCCCCAAGCACTCCATGGCCTATAAGCATAGCCGCTGTGGACCACAGTTGCAACGCTCATGCACACTTTCATGTTCTCATTCACTGGATTTCTGATCGCAACCACAGCCAGACTCCTCACACACACGTTGGAAAGTAACACTCAGTGTACACTTACCTGCACTTGCCAATATTTTTGTATTACTATTCTGATTTTGATCTTGCCAAGTTGTTTGCAAATCACCTGACCCTTTGTTTTTCTTTAACCTTGGCATTACTTTGCGTTTTGGAATTGCCTGCCTTACCCCACTAATTAACTTTCTGAATTAACTGAAATTCCATCCTCCTCCTGACTCCCAAATAACTGTATGTGAACAAGGTGGAAATCATTAAGCATCTTATGGCCGCTTTGTGGAACCGGTAAACTGTATTGACTTTGATCACATGATGGAGGCCAAGGAAACTGGAGATCATTTGTCTGCTGAGACAGAAGGGAAATGGAGCACAGCCAAGTATGTGCTAGATCTGCACAAACGTGTAGCTGGAAGTGGATGAAACAGGCCTGCACTGAAAGTAGCTTTCCATTAAAGTCCCCACTCAAAGACGTTCACGAAATTGGTATGCTGTGAAGACAGTTTGTCTCTCAATTAACTTATCAAAATGACCTTTGTCTTCACAAGCTTGTTAAAATAATCAAACCTACCAGAACCTGCCAGTTCTGTGACCTCTTTTGATCACCATGACTCAGTGCAGCTTGGACAAAGCAGCTCACTGCTCCAGCAAACCAAGAATAAACATTAGCCCTTGTGGTGAGGATGGTCTACTGCCCCACACACCATATGACTGTTCTACTGACCTCTTGCCCGTCACCATGTCTGCAAAGAAATTTGTCCAATATTTGAACAACAAGCCGTAGAAGACTATGTCCTAAAAGCCCTTCAGCATGGGAATATCCATCTATCCGCCTTTCCCATCTTATCCATTATCTTGTTGGTAGAGAAGAAAGGGTGAGGGTTTTTGCTCTTGCATTGACAACTGAGGGTTAGACCAAATACCCCTAGCCCCACCCTTTAACATTGGTCCCTTTGAACATTTGGGATGACTTGGGATTGTCAAAATTTTTACTAAGCTGGACAAATGCATCACCTACAACCTAAGTGATAATGTATGGCTACGCCAAGGATCTCAGAAACATGCAGGAATGTAAGATTCACTGTGCCTGGTACTGCATAGCGGGCTGCAATCCTTCCAAACTGTCCTGTAACACTAAAGATATGTATATTTTTATTATCACTTGGTGTTTGCTTACATTTTCACATTGCAATCTGCTAAAATCTGTTCAATAGTTTGCCTGTTTGAAAAATTTGTAGTTTGTTTTAATGACAAAAATAACAGTATACAGATATTAAACTAGCAAATCAGATATAAACTAGTGAGCATCTGAATAATATAAAACTAGGCACATTTGCACGTAATACTCCATTATGTTTGCATACATTAGACAGGTGTCTACTTGTAAGCTATGTGAACCTATGGTGTATATAGCACAGTTTTCCGTGTTGACAGCTTCTTCCACGTGAGTCACATATCACTTTTTGCAGTACAGTGGTGCCCCCTGTGTGTGAGGAATTATTACTCTTTTGTTTATGAACAGAAACGATCATAATAACAATAGTGTGTTTTGATGTGTGAAGCCGTGTATGATGTATGCAAGCTTTTATTAGGTTTGGATTTATTTCCTCTTTAAGGACTTCTCACACACATTGTGAAGTACCTCCAGTATATGTTTACCTGAATGTACCAAGCCTTTTGTTACACTTATTGCTATTCTGGTTTTGACCTTGATTGTTTGCCTGGTTTATGTGTCTTTGTTCTGCTTCAGTGCCAGGTTAATTACACTTCGCTCCAACTCATTCTTTGTTCTTAACCTTGATATTGCATCTGCCTAGTGATTCTGCATGCCAGTCGACCGCTCTGATATTTATTTATTTATTTGGCTTTGCATGGTGCACAAATATTTTGTAGGAATTAAAGAGGAATTACATTCACTTTAAAATGTCCGCTGAGTTAATACACATGTATATACATATATATATGATGTACTGCTGTAACAGTACACATATCCCTGCAGTCACATTACACCTGCATGTGTTAATAGGCATTCATACATAATTTAAGGTGGGTGCAGAAATTTTTTGTCCAATCATAAAATCATAATCTGAGGGCTTTTTGGCATTTTTTTTAGCTTTTATCTACCTAAGAGATTTTCCGACTGTAACATAGAGGAGTACCACAACTTCCTGTACAGCGGTGGTGGATCCTGCCTCTTCAACAAACCCTCCAAGGTGAGCCTTTTCCCCTGCTTATTACCCTCCTGTGGTCAAAGACGAGGCTGTGCAATGTATCATTTTTTAGATCATTACTACGGTAATTGCTTTTGCAGTATTGATGATGCACAAGGCAGCAGTATGCAAATGAGCACTGTAACAATTTGCACTGTTGTTTTTGGGTCTTTTTTTTCCCATGCGGTGAGCATCCTGACTAAGCTGAACTGATATTGATAATGTAGGCTTTTTAATCAGAATAATGCAGACTGTTTCACATCACATAGAACTGTAATGCGGTAAAAATGAGATGTAAAACACTGCGGTGATAATGGTGATAACAGTTAGGAAGGAGTGGCACTCTCAGGGACGTGGTGACATAGGAGTACTGGGCTGCAGCCCAAATGACCACATGGAAGTTTTCCAATAACAACACATCCTGAAGTGTCTTATTTTTCTTATACACAAATTCGCCAAAGGCTACCGTTTATTGTTTATTAAAAAGCAACACATGCTACTTTCCTTTTCATCTATTTATAGTTACATCTAATGGTGTGGACCATCTGTGAAGCAAGCAAACACCATTACAGTATACAGTATACCCTTCGAATTGGTTTATGTACTGATAGCTTGCAAAGCACTGAGTGGGCTATCAGTCATATTCTGGTGAGAGGGAGAGGAATAACTGTTTTATTCTATTCTTTTTTACTAGAATGTAAGAATTTAGGCATATTTTATTCATTAAATCAAATAATAATAATAAAAAAAAAGGGTTCTTTCCATTAAATCTTTCATTGCAAATTTTGCTGCTTACCCTGGATTTACCCTGGGGTACGATGTATGTGATCCCCGCAATTCAAAAATGTGTAGAGCTCCATGATTCATGACCGCACTTGGACCACGATTGAGATATAAAAACTTCAAGGGGTGTACTCCAATGGATCGTGTTTCCAAGTTCATCAGGATCCCCTATGATGGCGCATCAAGGTCTGCTAAGTTCTGTTAAGGTCTCTCAAGCTCTACTACGATTCCCACGTTCTGTCACGATTGGCATCAAATCCTAATAATCGCGGCAGCGGTCAGCGCGATTATCACGCATCCACCAAGTTCTCTCAAAATCATAATGATTTGATCCTATGACCCCACACGCTCATCACTATTCCCTCAAATCGTGGAGATTGTGGACTTCATGCCCCAGTGTAAACCTAGGATTAATGGAAAAGCCGGTTAGTCTCGCCACATTTCAAGTCCCTGGCATCAGGTGATGCGAAAGACTGGGGGGCTGTTCTTCACCTGTTAAATGGTGTTTAATTCATAAATCAAATATACGTTTTTACCTTGTTGCTTTTCTTGCAATAAGTCTAGAATAAACGGAGGAGCCATCTGCCAACCATGAGCATACTATCAGGTGACACTGAGGGTTGAAGGCCTGTTCCTCGCAGCAGGTCGATAAAGTTCTGCTTGGTGGCAAGAAAAAAAAAACTGTCTAATTCTTGAGAACAAGTGCTATAGGATTGGTTTGAGTGAGTGTTTGTATGAGATGTTTTTTTTCAAATCAGTAGAAAAACTGTTCCTTTAGCCTTTTTGTCTTCATCTAGGTTGTGTGAAAGCATCCTAAGCTCCCCTCATGTGTGTCTTTATAGCTTTTGGACCCTCCGGAGTGTGGGAACGGTTTTGTGGAGCCAGGAGAAGAGTGCGACTGTGGGACTCCAGCGGTGAGCTGTTTTTAAGGCATTCAAGTACATCAGACCTCATTTATCAACATCGAAAAGATTTGTTCTTATATAGTTTGAACACGTTCAAACACTTTTACGAATGATATATTTATAAAAACCTTATAATAATATAATATCAATCATGGTGAATTAGTGCACGTTTAGATCTCGATTTTGTAAAATTAAAGGTATTAATTGCATAAATATTAAATACAAAAGAAACATATATAAAGGCTCTCTTTGTAAATTATATAATTTACTCACTCATTTGCTGAACCACTTACTCCTATTATAGTCGCAAGGAGGCTGAAGCCTATCTCAGCCAATATTGGGCGAAGGTGGAGTACACCCTGAGCAGCTCTTCAGACCATTGCAGGGCAAAACACGCAACCATTCACACTCACATTCACACCTAGGGGCAATTTGGAACAGCCAGTTAGCTGAATGTGCATGTTTTTGGACTGTGGGAGGAAACAGGACTACCTGGAGGAAACCCACACAAGCATGGAGAGAACATGCAAACTCCAGACAGAATCATCAGAGCCCAGGACTCGAACCCTGGACCTTGTGCTAACACACTATGCCACCGTGACGCCCTATTGTGATTTTGAAATCACTATATCGTTTCTTTGTCTGGTCTTCGTCACTCTCTCTCTTTCTCTCTGTCTCGTTATCGTGCTCTCTCTCTCATTCTCTCTCTTTATTTTTTATCTCTCTTTCTCTTACACATACTCTCATTCTCTTTCTCTCTCTTTCTCTCTCTCTCTCTCTCTCTCTCTCATTCTCTCTTGTACCTTCTGTCTCTCTCATTCTCTTTCATTCTCTCCCCTCCTCTCTCTCTCTCTCATTGTCTCTCTAATCTCTCTCATTCTCTCTCTTTCCCTCCTCCTCCCTCTCCTTCTCCCACTCTCTTTCTCTAATTCTCTCACTTAATTTTTATCTCTCTTTCTCTCACACATACTCTCTGTCCTCTCTCTCTCTATTTTGATCTTTCTTTCTCTCACACACATTCTCTCATTCTCTTACTCTCTCTCTCTCTCTCTCTCTCATTCTCTCTTGTTCTCTCTCCTCCTCTCTCTCTCCTATCCCCCTTATTCTATCTCTCTCCTTTCTCTCTCATTCTCTCTCCTTTCTCTTTCATTATTTTTCTCCTTCTCTCCTTTCTCTCTCTTAATCTCTCTCATTCTCTCTCTCTCTCTCTCTCCTCTCTCTCTCTCTCTCTCTCTCTCTCTCTCATTCTCTCTCATTATTTCTCTCCTTCTCTCCTCTCTCTCTCATTCTCTTATCTCTCTCACTCTCTCTTTCGCTCTCTCTCTCTCATTCTCTCTCCTTTCTCTCTCATTATTTCTTTCCTTCTCTCCTTTCTCTCTCTCAATCTCTCTCATTCTCTCTCTCTCTCTCTCTCTCTCCTTTCTCATTATTTCTCTCCTTCTCTCCTTTCTCTCTCTCATTGTCTCTCTTATCTCTCTCATTCTCTCTCTCTTTCTCTCTCTCTCTCTCATTCTCTCTCCTTTCTCTCTCATTATTTCTCTCTTTCTCTCCTTTCTCTCATTCTCTCTCTTATCTCTCATTCTCTCTCTCATTCTCTCTCTCTCTCTCTCTCTCTCTCTCATTCTCTCTCTTTCTTTCTCA
>JAQMYF010000004.1:5743721-5754099 GCA_030014195.1 Neosilurus mollespiculum
TCATGAAAAGAAAGGAAACTCATTGAATGAGAAGGTGTGTCCAAACTTTTGGTCTGTACTGTATATATATATATATGTATGGATGTATGTATGTATATGTATAAAATGTGTGCACAAGCAAATTGTCTTTAGAGAAACATTTATTTACAATATCTTATGAAAATTCTACAATCTCTACATTCAATATATGTGCACTGGAACAAAAATTACAAAACCAAAGACTACGGATGAAAATGTTACACAGTAATTACACTAATCATTAGTCTTTTAGGAAAAAGGCAAAATGGTAACACCTGGTTAACTCTCAAGCTTCAGGTTCTTACGTGGACAAAAGATTTAATTACAACACGGTTCTGAATTCATCGAAAATGAAACTTGGGACGTGAGCTTCCACCACCTGCAAAGACCAGAATGAATTTACTTCTGAATTATTGCTAATCTGTGATATTATAGAATTTATAGAATCAAACAGCTTCCCTTGTCATACTGGTAATATCTTGAAGTATTTCATGTGAATTCTGCATGTAATTACTTGTTAGTAACTCACCTTTCTGGATAGCTTCGTATTGCGCACATAGTCCTCCAAAAACATGAGTGCTCCTACCACATCAGCTGGCATGTCAGGGATCTTCTGACTGTGTAGCAAGTAACAAGCAAAGAAAAACTAATATTCAACTTTTCCCTGAGACTTAGGGGGTAATCACACTAAAGGTGCAATAGAAAATTGACTGACGTGGATGGCCGTCGCTTTTCATTCTCAAAATGTTCTCTAACTTGTCACGTTACATTCGCGGCATCGCATTTTGCTCGCCTGGTTCATGAACTCATTGCCAAAAATTTCAAACATGTTTGAAATTTACGCGAATGTCGAAAAACCAGGCTGCAATGCGGGGGTAGTCTCAAACTCTTCTCAAATATTCTGAGAATGTCGCAAAGTTGTCATTGTGCTCATAAATTATTCGTTTTTCGTTTGCAAGGAAAAGCGAAAAGTCTGAGACTTCCACAAGGCAAGTTTGAGACTAGCTGGCATCCGCTATATTTCGTATATTTTGTCATAATTCAGATTTTATTCGCATTTTGTTCATGCTAATAACACACGTATAAAAAGCGAACGGTTTCAGCACAACAAGTGAAACGCGACTGATTACGACACAAACCGATTGCAAATTACTTGCAAATCAGTCACAAATTGTAGCGTAACTTTCTCACGACTTTTGCGCGATATACAAATATAAGCTGCGAAATTGCTTGCATGTTTTCGAATTTCAAAATTCACAAAAAAGTAAATTGTCGTCAATGCTCAGGGTGTACCATGCCACTCAAAGTTGGCTTGGATAGGCTCCAGCTTCCCTGCAACCCTAATAGGATTTAGTGGTTCCGTGAATGAATGAATAATGTCCGTCAGTATATACTACATGGGAATGGTGTGATCGGATATCTAAGTATACTAAGTATATTCACATCCATTTCTTCCCTGAAGAACCTTTTCAAGAATGAGCCCAGTACCTGGTGCACTGCTCCATGATAGAGCGGATGAACTGACCAATGAGAGCCAGGAACTGTTCAGTGTATCTGGAGTGAAACTGTTTGAGCAGGGTCAGTAAACCCAGGACGAGGGGAACCCAGTCCACCGGGTCAGCTGCTCTCCGGCAGGTCATTCCTGCACAGATAGACAACACAGTGCAGTCAGGAGTGAGAATGAACTTTGACCCGAGCATTTAGCTCATTATCTGCAGTTGTGATATCATCAGATGTTTAGTAAATGTGGAACCTTGATTTTTAGTGTACTGGAGTTTGGGGAGCTGGGCGATGAGGAAGAGGAAGTTGACAGTAGGGAAGTACGGAAGGCGCTTGGTGGTGATGTAGATCTGCAAAAAAATAAAAATAAAAATAAAAAATTATTGAAAAATAATAATAATCATCACAGAACAGACAGGAAGGTGCTACATATCCACTAGCCTCATTTCTAAAATTATTCTGAATTATTGTTACAGGATCTTTCGTAACAATGATCACATGAGTAAATATAAACAAATGGTTTCATGATCCAGTGGTAAAGAGTTTAGGATTTATAGAGCATTGAAAATGCCATTTTAGCTCGTGGCAACAAAAAACTACTGTTTTTCAAAATTCAGACTGCTGCCAAATCATCAATAATTGTCCAATCTTGCTGAAATTTTCAGGTTAAGCTTTTTTTTATGATGTAGATTCAAATATATGTAATACAATGTAATTTTTGAGAAAAATCTTACCCAAAAGAAACGTTCATATTTAAATCTGAAAATGTGTTTCTATAAGCTCTGTATAAGCTATAACATATGGGACATACTCATATCTATCTACTATATATACACTCATATAGATATATACCAATACTATATGCAAGCAGAGGTAAAGCGAGCAAAAGGGAAATAATAACAAATAAATTGAAGGGCTCAGTGCCATAACCTGATAAGTCCCTAAATGATAAAAAATGAGGTGGTATCATATTCAGACACTACAGGTTTCTCCCCATATGCTGAAAGTCCCTCCAAAGTGGACAACTGCAGCTTCTTGGCAGGTAAAATCCCAACTAGTGATTAAATATGACTTAATCGTGTTATTTGTGTTTTTCTCAAAATCAAAAATTTGTGACTTAGCAGGTTATGGCACTGAGCCCTTTAATTATTATCGATATTTTGTGGAAAATATACAAGCACCTTCCATTTCTGTATTTTTCTATCAATATCATTTCCACTACAGCATTAAAAATGTTTTTTATTATTATTTTTAAATATGTCTTTTAAAAAGGCATAAAAAAATCCTGTAACTGACTTTGTTTAATGGGTTGTGTATTCCTGCTGCTTCTAGATAGGCAGTGAACTCATACAGCAGGGTGTTGTCCTCTTTAGGGTATGGCAGACTCGGGTCCTGGTAATGAGCTTCAATATCAGCGAGAAGAGATCTGCAAAAAATAATAATAATAATAAAAACAAATTTTTTACGTTTTTTTATGCAAACACTTCATAACAAGAATTGTTTTAAGGAAAAAGAAGGAATAACAATTGAACAAGAAACAGAAAGGCTGCAAATCACTTGTTTAGATTCTCCAGGGCTGCTGCAAGATGTTTGGAATCAAACTTGCAGGAGTAGTTCAACTCATTCGCTATCTGTAGCCTCAGGATCTGCATCTGACCCACCTGGAACACAAACCCAGCCAATCAGACCATTCAGTCTTGAACTAGAAGTCTTAAAATGAAGACAAGCCTGTATACATGTCTATTGCGTTTAGTGTTTCTATTAACGTTTACTATGTGCTACATGGGAATTTTCAAGCAGCTATGTAAAAGAGAACTATCTTCTACAGTTGTCTGCTTTAAATAAAGTTTTTTGGTCATAGTTTGTTGTAGAACCAGATATTGGTGTGATGGTCAGGTGTCCACATATTGTAGTACATTAAGTATAAATAAAGACATGACACATTATGGATATGACACATTATGGAGGTGTAAAGTAGAGGGGGAAATAGCAATACCTTCATAATGGACTCCAGATATGATGGCCAGATCTTCTGTGTTTTGGCTACAGCATTACTATACACTTTGCTTGCAGTGGCTGCGTGGTAAAGCAGAAGAATACATCGTACTGTAAGCGAAGGCTTTTTTAGTATAAGATCTGTAGTGTAACGTGAGAAAGTAAATGTCTGACTGCAGAATCATATACTACACAGAAACATAAGAAAAGCACATTAAAACAAGATTTTGGTTTACGGTTTAGTTTTACATGTTTAACTGATTCAATCAATATCCTGAGTTCATGTGGTGAATAAGATCCAATATCCTGAGACAGCGAACCAATCAGGTGAAAGCATTCCTATGTAGTATATACTGTACTAAGTATTTTTATTTATTGGAAACTTCTTTTCATCAGAATCCTTTTTGTAAGAATTGGCTGTCAAAGTTAAAGATTACTGTACCCCCTATAGAATGCACTTGTTGACCTACCCACAATGCCTTTCACTGGGTTCACAGCATTCAGCAAAGCTTTAAAGATGTCAACCACAGCTTTGTCCTTGAGGATGAACTTCTGAAGCACCGTCAGGAAAGTCTGGAGAACAAAAACAAAAAATGACTAATTTGTATCGTTTTTTTCTTTTTAATATTTTGTTAATGTTCAAAATATTTTAGAAAGTTCACAATTAAGGAAAACGGGCCAATTATGTATACGATTATTCTCACCTCTTTACTGCTTGTTTAAAATGTTCTAAAAGTTACTGTCAAATCTTTAGAACATCAATAAATAAATGCACCTGTAGCTCTTTAACGATCATAAAGCACAGGAGACGGTCAAGTCCGTTCAGGCCGAATGTCCCCAAAGTGTCCTGGATCTCTGAGAACAGCCTGTTATTGGTCACTTCCTGGTGCGTCTTCATGTCATACCAGGTGTTCATCTGATCTATATAACATGTTGCTCTAAAACAAATGATGAGGGCAACTGATGAAAATAACTTTCATATGAATATAGAGCAGGTAAGCTTGTTTATTTGAACTCACTTCGGATCAGTGATCCTTAAGATCTCCCTGCAGAGACGGCCAATAAAAGTGGCCGACTCATCCACTGGCGGGTATTTGGGAATGGGAATGTGTGCAGATTGGTGAATGCTCTGCCAGTCTTGTATCTGAAGAGCAAAGACAAATATAGTGACCTATAGGCACTGGAACAAATGTGGTGCTAAAAATGTAGGCCTTGTCGATGTAAGACAGAGGGGGAAAAAAGTGAAAAGATGGAGTCGATAAAGAACAGCCAGCACTCTGGATGTTTAATCAGCAAAAAATATTCTTCTAGTCATGAGACTTTCATTAATAAAGAGCAATTTTAGCTCCTGGTATTAAAATCGTCATGGAATAATTGGGTTGAAATGTGAAACCCTTACATACTGGTGGCATTTAATATTAGCAGAGATGCTCTAAATTGCCATAAGCCTTAAAATGAGGCTAAAGTATGGCAGACTGAGAACAAACAAACACTAGGAAACAAGAAAATACATAGCTATTTATGAGAATATCCTGTAGTTATCTAGCTAGCTAGCAACTTCAGCGATGCAAAAACTTTTAATCTTACTATCAGTTAGTTAAGAGCCTACTTTTTCTTTACATTTAGAAAAAAAAAAGATTGTAGATAATATGCAGTAACTAGACCTCGCACATCTTTTGCAAAATTAGGAACCTGCTTCCCCTTTAAAGCTAGCACATCTTAGCACGTCAACTAGCTAGTTAAAAACCTTCTTTCCCAATTTCAGAAAAAAATCTAGTAACTTTAATCTATTTAAGAAAACACCTTATCTTAAAATTAGAGATAGCATCTCCTTCTCTTCCAACTGATTAGGATCCTTCTTTTTCTTTAAATTACAGCTAGAACTTTTTCTTTTACACACTAACCAATTGGGAGCTTAATTGAAAAAAAAAAAAAAAAAAAAAGCAAGCTGACACCTCTTATTCAAAAGAGTTGCTAATGGTGAACCTACTTTATCTGCTTTAAATTAAAGCTAGCACATCTTATTCTAGCAACTGGCTAATAACTTTTATTTCAGAATGAAACAATGTAGGAACATACGTTTTTTTAAAACAAAAGACAGCATCTCGTTCCAGCCACTAACTATCTAGGAACCTTGTTTTTCTATATATTCCTGAAAGTTTTGTTAGCACTTGTTTTTCCGTAGACTAGCTACATGTACTTTTTTAAATGACAGGTACCACCTCCTATTTAAAAGAGTGGCGAATAAAATAAAGAGAATAGCTACTGTTTACTGTATCAGTGTTGTACCTGTAACTGTATCTACTGTTAACTGATGACCTTCACAACAATGCAGTCACAAAACAGAAAGAAACTATTAAATGATCAACTAAGACTTTTTTTACTTCTTCCGGCAGTAACAGCTCTAAAAATGAGTATTAAATTGAAAATGCTAAAACAGATTGAGCAACGGGGAACCTTAGTCCGGAGAAAGCTGTTGCACTCCTGTTCCACATTGTAGTTGATGATGCGGGAAACCTCCTCCTGCCAGATCTTCAGGCCATAAATACTGACGTAATCCTGGATGTACTCGAAGGAGCGATAGAAGCCGTCCATGGTGGCGGCCATTTCCTTCAGCTTTGGCATCAGCTCGCTGGGCTGGAAGAAAGGATCTATTACTTTTTGGATTTTTACAGTTTTATGTCAATGGTGGTTAAGTGAGCCAAATAAAGTAAGTTAATTCTTCCCATATTCTAACTTACAAATAACATTCAATATAAAAATATCTCATGTGTTATGTATTAAAAGATATAATCATACATTTTTTTTTTAATACTCGACTCTGACTGGTCAATTATGTTTGTTAGTCTGACTGTTAGTATTGTATAACAGACCATTGCTATGTACCACATCATTAACAGAATAGTATTTTAAAAATTAATTTAAAAATTTTTAAATTAAATTTTTAAAATTAATATTTTGTGTCAGATTATTGATATCTTTAATGTAGCCATGTAATAAGCAGGATAATGTGCAGCAGGCCACTTATAACTGACAAATTAACCCCTTCAGGATGATTCAAGGTCACCATGTTTCACGTCTGGGTCCTGTATCACCCTGTCAGGAGCTATTTGGTTTAATGACTGGTTCAGTGTGGATTATCCCTACCTTATTTAAAGTGTAATTTATTTTACAAAGCATCATATACAGACTACAACAAAAGATTCAGCATTTTTTGAATGGAAAAATAAATAAATTAATAATAATAATTATTATTATTATTATAATTAAATATTATTGATAATTATTACTTACAGTTAAATTGGGGACAATTTATTTCTCCATTTATAGAAAATAAAATTTCCTGTACATCATGTTGTATAAAGAAATGTTCTAGTTACATTTTGAGTACAAAGCTTGATTCACGATCATACTTTAGCTTTAGGGTTAAAGATGAGTCCTTTATGCAGAGAAAAAGCAACACGCTTAACAAGCTCCTTCCTTATTCCATCCTCCAGCAGCTGCTTGGGATCCACCTTCAGCCAAACCAGCATATAATACAGTGTTATGGTACTAGTAACATCATATCATCAACTTCATAAACATGAAACTTCATTCATTTTGCAAACCTTAATGATTCCGACAAGTGTTGTTTTCATCATCAGAATTCCTTCGGTGAAGATGGAAATAGCATGGGTGAGTTTGGCAACCTGATGAAAAAGAACAAATGAGGGTAAGTGTCAGGGTTTAGCGGTCAAAGTTACGGGTCAGGGTTTTTGGTGGTTAGGGTTGGCATCAGGAGGGTTAATAATAAATGAAAAATAATAAATATACTCACCAAAAAGCTAGCAAACTCACCTCGTAGCGTGCGCCAAGCTGTGCATAATCCTTTAGCTTGTCCTTATCCAGTCGTGTCGGAACCTCCATGATATCATGGATCTGCAGCTTGATGATTTTGGCCAGCGAGGTAAACATGCTTTCTGGAATGATCTGCAGAACCTGAAGGTAGGATGAACTCTGTTCTCACTGATCGATTTTCATTTCCATCAGCTACTTTTACAAAGGAATATTCTGAAAAATATTCTACAAACTAGTAACTTTGTTAGCTAAACATTAAAACTAATTTTAAATCACAACTAAGTAACGGATCTCTTAAATAAATTGCTCATTAGCAGGGCTAGAAACTTAACTCCAAATAAATCTAAATAAGTTGAACACCTGGCCGTACCTTTCTGACGTAAGCCACCAGCTCTCCGGAGTAGAACTGTGATACGCTGAGAAGGTCGGGGCTGTTCGCCTGATTAATGCGCATTAGGGGAAGATCCAGAGCTGATGCCAACTGTTTAAAGCATATTTCGTTTCGATTAGTTTAGATCTCCATAGACGTAACTTCAAGCATGCTTCATCATCTTTCAACACACTCGAAGGCCGTACCTTCAGAAACGTTGCTCGAAGTTTGGTGACCATAGACGGGCTGGCTCGAATACTCTCCTGCATGATGGATGTGAAACTGAAAAACACACAAGTGAAGATGAAGATGATTTAATGGTTCAAGTTTGAGTTGTGGTCCACAATGAAATGAGGCCTGAGTAAACTCAGAGCTGTCCTCGCAACGAAAATCAACCACGGAGAACTAAAACTACCACAGAAGGCTGGAAGCCACAGACTTCTCAGACAGCAGATCAAAGGCTCAACTTGATGCTCTTCAGTTCTGAAAGCGTGATCAGGTTGTGAACTAACTCTTTAATTAACTTGTACGTCTAAGTTATGTCAAACTTATTTGCTAGCTCTGAAACAGCAGTGAGTTTCTCTCCTCATTTTGCAACCTCGCCACTCATAAACGCACATGTGCTTCAACCACGTCGTCTGCTGTAATGCTTAAAAATGTAAGAATAAATATAATTAAATGAATGAAACTATATGAATATATATATATATATATATATATATATATACACACACACACACACACACATATACATACACACACACACACACACACACACACACACACACACACACTCAAACCCCTTCTCCTTTAGTTTTAGCTCCAAGGGTAAAGATTTCAAAAATATTTTCTCCAGATTTAACAATACTACCTTTAATAATTATTATTAATATTATATTATTACAATATTGTCTGATAAAACATACCATACTGTAGATTCTTATTATTCAGCTCACTTTTCAATTCTAATATAGAGCTTTAGGCACTGCGTAAAAGGAAAGATCCCAATAGATTTCTCTGAACCTGGGTTTGCTTGTTACTGCCCTTCTGACTGGCACATTCATTTGTATCACCTGTCTTGTCTAATTATTCGTTTAACGAGTTCATGTTCTGTCAAGCTTCTGATTTCTGTGTTCGCTTAAAAAGAAAAACACTTTTATTCCCATGCAAGTTTGTCAACCTACCTGAGTTAGTTATTTTTTTTTTTAATTCTGTGCAAATCTGAGTGGTGGTGTATGAGCTTTTTTTTTTTTTTGGTGGAGGGGAGGGGGATGTTTGGGTTCATTATTAATAATAAATCTGTTTGTCTTTTTTTATTGCTGCCCATCGTCATGCAAGTCAGCAATATATAACAGCCAATCAGCATCAACTCAGTGACGAGGCAGTCATATTGGGTTTCCTGTGACGGGCACATGCGGACACTAGACAGGGTACGAGACAACCATCCAAGCCATGTTCCATTACTCTAGTGGTCCACTTGGGAGCACTGCTAAAATTTTAACCTCCAGGCTGACACAAAACAGAATATTACAAATCCTGTATACGACATTAAAAGTCTTGTGCTTCGCACTTCTTGTGAGTTTGTAGGAGAATGAACAACCATGGTGTAACTGTAGATCAGAGCTTTCAGAAACATTTCTAAATGTCATTCCTTTATCCATTTTTGGTGAAAATAATCTCAAAAGCATCTATTTTGCATTTTTTTAACTCTGAGTCTTAAAATGCATCTGTGAAAATTTCTATCTGTATCTGTATGGATCACCTTGCCCTGAAAGAGCAGACATTACCTATCGATAAGTTGCCAGGCATAGGATAAATCCCCCACTATCTGCATGGTGATCAGCACCTCCTCTTTAATGTTGATTGTGCGAATCATCTGGTGCAGGAACTTGCGCGTGTCGGCCAGGAACTGACACACCTGCAGGTTAGACTCCAGCTGGTGAAACTCTTGCACCTGAACACGAGACGAAAGACAAAACACTTTCGTTAAAATCATCAGCGTCTGGTCAGAGACTCAATAAGGTCCATCTACCAAATAATGAACTGATCAAAGATTATACAGATGACCCTCTCAATCCTGATCTTTTGAGTTTATAGTTTCTATAGTAAAAAAAAAGTCACATAATCTAAGGGACTGATATACTAACCACGTGCAAATCCTCTTAATCCTAATTCGGGTCGCGGGGAGACTGGCACCCATCTCAGTAGACTCTGGGCAAAGACAGGGTACACCCTGAACAGCTCGCCAGACCATTACACACACACACAAAACCATTCACATGCACACTCAAACCTAGGGGCGATTTGGAACAGCCAAATAGCCTACTGTGCATGTTTTGGGACTGTAGGAGGAAACCGGAGTATCTAATAGTATCCAGTGTCAGAACATTCCTTACAAAACTGCATAGCCTTGCCTGCTCTCCTTTATCCCTTCTGGTCTGAACATATGTGTATAAGTGAATGAAAAGGAAAGCAGCGCTCACTTCTACTAGAGCTTGAATGAGCTGCACTGTCTTCCTCCCTGCTGCTGTAGAGTCTTCGTAGTTCAGTGACTCGATCTGTTTTGAGATCTCCCTGAACCATGCCTGCAGGTTTTCTGTGGAGGCAACAGCAGGTCATTATGTGGACAGAACTAGTATGTACATATATATATATATA
>JAQMYF010000004.1:5765911-5787405 GCA_030014195.1 Neosilurus mollespiculum
ATAAGGAAAAGGTTAAGGAGGAGGAGGTGAAGGAGGAGGAAATAAGACGAGGAGAATGAGATGGTGATAACGAGATAAGGAAAAGATGAAGGAGGTGAAGGAGGAGGAGGTGAAGGAGGAAAGAATAAGACGAGGAGAACGAGACGGTGATAACGAGATAAGGAAAAGGTGAAGGAGGTGAAGGAGGAGGAGGTGAAGGAGGAAAGAATAAGACGAGGAGATCGAGATGGTGATAGCGAGATAAGGAAATAAGGAAAAGGTGAAGAAGGAGGAGGTGAGGGTGGAGGTGGAGGTGAAGGAGAAGGAGGTGAAGGAGGAGGTAACGGCAACATTTATATTAATATTTTTTATTATTATGATTATCAGCATAACCATGTTTATAATAGTATATTGTTGTTGTTGTTATTGTTGTTATATGTAACATATTATTATTAAGTGTAAATAACACTGTCAGTGTCTGTGATTAGCTCGAGCGAAAATAAATCAGGCTAAAATAACAAACCGTGATTATGATTCACTGATAAACATAAAAACCACAGACAGAAATGAATAAGAGAGTAAAAAGTGCAGTGATACCGCGGGGTTTCATCTGCAGGCTGTGCTTTATTATTGTTTGTCAGTAATGCATTTTAAATGTATAAACATTGCAGCTGCACTCACCCTTTCATCTAGTTTTCGCTTCCTAGTCACGTGCCTGTCATATGATAAGACTTCCGCTAATGCTTAAACGGTCGACACTGAAACCGCTCACCAAAATAAAAGTCTTAAGGCTTTCTTTATAATAAGGCTCTAAATTTTTTATAAATGTTTTATTTATTTATTAATTATTGTTGTTATTATTATTATTATTAGTAGTAGTAGTAGTAGTAGTAGTAGTGGTAGTAGTAGTAGTATTAATTTAGATTTTATTACATTTGATTCATTGTTTAATGATTTTGGCCTAATGTGAGAATAAATTGTGTAAAGCTTTTTTCCCCCCTTACTGGAATGACATGAATTTTAAAGGGATTTAGAAAAAGAATTTTACACGATAACAGATATTTAGGGTCACGTGACATCATTTATGTAAACATTTATGACATCATTTACATATACATTCATTCTAAACTGTCTGTCTGAATTAGTCTGTAAGCCAAAGCAGAGAACACCAGACCACAATCACTGTTTAAAAAAAAAAAAAAAAAAAAAAAAAAAAAAAAAAAACAGGGGGAGGGATGGTAGGAAATGCCCAGGGGGAGGGACTCATGGAGGAAGGGCCCAGTTTTGCTCATTTTGCCCCCTTGTCCATAATCCATAATTTCTTATAGCTGATCTGTGTACAGCTTCAAAAATTAAATTCATGTCAAAGTAAAAATGTACACTTCAAGTATAAAAGTGAAAGCAAGAAGCATGCACATAAAAATTTGCCACTTTTTCTAGTTATTAATCAGTAATTAGCACCTTTTGCTCCAAAAAATGAGTGAAAACACAATCTGAATCTTATTAGCAACTTATTCCTGATTTTGGTTACTTATAATAATACATCAACACAGTTTTATTATTATTATTATTATTATTATTATTATTATTATTATACATTCACAAAAATAAATAAATAAATAAAATAATTGTTGCTGAGGAAAAAATAAAATAATTTGATCCTAAGCTCTCAAATGTTGCTAGCATGATGATTACTAGCGGTACATCCTAGCTGCCACAGTGTAAACTAACGATAGTAACCAAGTAAGTGACCCTCTGAAATTCATGCTGTCTACAGTAAAATAAACTAGCTTGCAAATAAGTTTTACTGCTGTTGCTTTTAAAAAATTAATATTGTTACAGAGGGCAGCGGCATGTAAAAGAACCATTGCTGTCGTTTGTCAAGAGTAGGCTGCATTGCCGTCAGTATGTTTCCGCCCTGCGATGGCCTGGCGAGCTGTCCAGAGTGTACTCTGCCCTCAGGTGTCAGCTGAGATGGGCGCCAGCTTCCACACAACCCTAATTAGGATTAAGCGGTTCGGAAAATTAATGAAATGAATGATATTGTAACAGATAAACTCTTTTTTCCATTAGGTTGCAGTGCATTTAGGGTAAACTGCATGTAGTTCTTTTTCTAAGGGTCATCAATTGTGATATACTGAGGAACTGACATGTTGACAAAGGTGTATTGAAAAAATATTGGAACACATATATTATAATTTTACAATATTATATTTCATAGCGGAGCTCCCACGCAGCACCATAGATAAGGAAAAAGCATCGAACCACCGAGTTGCTTTTGGAACGTCAAGACATTCTCATGAATTTTCCTTAGGTAATTCTACTCGCCAAGCCAAACGAATATGGCTTTGAACTTCTGTCTCCCCATAGATGAACGGGTCCAAGTTTGGTTGCAGAAGGTGGTTCCCTTCCTGAGATATGAATTCGCTTTCTTTCATCTTAATAAAACCTATAGCGTCTGTCCGTCTGTCCCTTTGTGCCTCCGTCCATACAGCGTACCTGTACACATGGGAACCCTGTGTTATTCTTTGAAAATTTTATATCTCGAACAAAAAAAATCCTAAGAAAATGTTTCTGGGAGCGAGATATAGAGAATATAGAGAACAAGAGGTGTATAATACTCGGGTCATGTGATGTGACATCATTGTTAATGACGTGAAATAAATAAACCACTAATGATATTCTTGTGTTATTGAAATGTTCTCTAAAGCTACAGTTTCTAAATGGTGTACTTAACATGTCGAGACTAAGATTGTGTGTTTGGTTGCTTCATTTTTATTCCCTCCTATAAACAAGTTATTACAATGAATTAATCTTGATATACGTAGGGTATATCACCAACTTATCGTGGTACAGGGGTTTGCGTGTCCTAATGAACCTGGGAGCTGTTATCAGGCGAGCGCCTGGTGGCGAAGAGGAGACATGGGTCTGCCCTCCCATGGACCCACCACTAGTGGGAGGGGCTATAGGGGACGGGTGCATTGTGAGCCGGGTGGCAGCCGAATTGGTGCAGCCACTGCTGTAAAGTGGAGCTTGTACCGGTCCGTCATGGTGAAGAGGGAGCTGAGCCAGAAGGCAAAGCTCTCAATTTACCAGTTGATTTATGTTCCTACCCTCACCTATGGTCACAAGCTTTGGGTAGTGACTGAAAGAAAGAGATCGTGAATACAAGCGGCTGAAATGAGCTTCCTTCGCAGGGTGGCAGGGCTCTCGCTCAGAGATATGGTGGGAAGTTCTGTCAACCGGGAGGTGCTCGGAGTAGAACCGCTGCTCCTCTGAGTTGAGAGGAGCCAGTTGAGGTGGCTTGGCCATTTGATTAGAGTGCCTCCCGAACGCCTCTGTGGTGTGGCTATTATTAAGAGTCTCACCAGAAGGAAATCATGAGTTACGAGTTGCATGATAACCACTGTTTTGATGACAAGAATAACACAAGGTCCCACTCAACATTAAAACGATCTTTTCTAGCCAATCTGATCAACCGGAGAATTACCACCCATCATCCAGCTCTCCCTTATCATACAACCATTACCAGCCAAGCAGGATGAAGGCCTTCCTGTGGGACACATTAAACCGGCCAACTCATGAGTGCTTAGCAAAAACAAGCAAGTCATTCAAGAAGTATTGTTGCGTGCTCAAGACTGACAGTCACTTGGTTGAGTGATGAAATAAATGTTTCCTCCCGCCGAAAACTTTGCATCCAGATAAACTGAATAAAGGCCAGTGTGGTGGCGGGAGGGTGCATAGGCAAAAGGCTTTCCTCTGAGTGTGTTATGCTGTGTAGTGGTTAGCATGTCTGCCTCAGAGCAAGAAGGTCCTGGGCTCAGGTGTTCTAGAGAGGAGGTCGCATGTGCTTTTGTAGGTTTCCTCCAGGTACTCCAATTTCCTTCCACAGTCGAGACATGCATGTTATGCTAATAGGATGTTCCAAATTGCTCCTAGCTGCAAACCATAGCCAATCAATTTTTTAGCTTTGGCTCCCAGGCTTGGATATTGCTGGCATCATCACAGTTTGAACTCACTGTCTCTCCCAAACACTGAGCGAATGCTTTTCAATTTGTCCAAGAGCTCTGAAATAACCCTTCATTCATTTTCTAAACCGCTTAATCAAGGGGAGACTGATGGCTATCTTAGCCGACTCCGGGTGACGTAGACTCTGAACAGCTCGGCAGGCCATTGAAGGGACAACACTCACACAACCATTCACACTCACTGATGTGATGTGGGGCAATTTGGAACTGCCAATCAGCCTACTGAGTACGTTTTTGGACTGTGAGAGGAAACCAGAGTACCCCGAGGAAACCCAAGCCAGCACAGGGAGAACATGGAAACTCGACAAGAAACACCCCAAAGCCAGGAATCTAATCCGGGACCTTCTTGTTGTGAGGTGAACGTGCTAACCACTGCGCCACCTTGCTGCCTCTGAAAAAACTAGTTTCCATTAAAATAAATAAATAAATCAATCAATCAAACGATAATGAAAAAAAAAAATGTACAGAAAAACAGTGATTTTAATCTAAATTTATTGTTGTCCTCAAACAAGTAGAAAATATATCTTCTGTCTAAACCAAGCCACAGCCTATTAAAAGAGTTTTAAATTAAAAGCATTGCACAAGGCGTATGGCTCTGGAAAATAAAGCTTCTGTCACCGATTCAATTTTAAGGCTCGGTAATGATTTCACAAGTCTCCTCCGTGATGGTGCCGGATCCTCTCTGTGGATCTGAATGAGCTTTACTGAGCCTTACAGTGATTCGAGCTGAACATGTGTAAATGTACTGCTGTTAACATGACAGGTGACAGATGTAAGGAGGCAGCAGAAGTACCGCTGCACTTCACAGAACATATCCAGGAAGGGTGGGAAAAAAAGCACATATGCATCCTTATAAAATCTACATGAAAGATTTTTGCTTAAATTGTGTGTATTTTTGTGTTTTTACAGATATGGTACAGGAAGGTGTGGGTGTTTTTTTGTTTTGTTTTAGACAATACCTAGAATTGTGTATCTTTTGCCTACAATACACTACGAGTGCAGAATCACATGGAGGACACCAGGCAATAACGGTCACCGATATGAGAACAATTCAAGTGGAGTTTTAGTTAAAAATATTATTAAAAAAAAAAAAAAAAAAAAAAAAAAAAAAAAGACACTAACAATTCAGAGCACACAAAAAGGGTCACCATACAAGCACTCCACTGGGGCCAGGGAGGGATTTGTCATCATCATAGTCATCAATCATCATCATAAATACAAACTTATAAAATTGCTTAAAATGACTTATAAAATGCAACCATAAAATGTATGTACAAAATTAGCAACCCCCCCCCCCCCCGATCCTCCCCATCCAACAGCTGTAGCATGCAATATCATAACAGGGGAGAGTATTATTAAAAAAGAAAAAACAAAAACAAACAAAAAAAAAACATCCAGGGTATAGAAATCATTAGTCCTTTTTCACAGAAAATCAAACTGACCAAAAATATTAGTTATTATTAAAAAGTGGGGCCATTATCTATATAACAGATGATTTAAGATTTCAAATGTGAAGCAGAACCCCCTTTTCCTCATTAACCCTCATGTTCTGTTCTGTTCTGGAGGAAGAAATTATTTTATATAAACAAAATAATACAGTGTTTTACAAAGGGATGCATACTAAATACATGTCAGAACTAGAAGCACTCAGAGAGCACAAACCTCCGCCCAGGCCCTGCTTGGCCTGTTGTGATACCACACTTCCAAACTAATCTCACTCTCCGTCACTCATTTGCTGAAACGCTTAGTCCTATTGTGAGAGTTGTGAGGAATCCGTGCCTATCCCAGCCAACACCGGGTGAGGGCGAGGTACAGATGGACCAACACAGATACATCCGTTCACACTCAAATCCACAGCTAGGGGCAATTTGGAACCGCCAATCAGCCTACTGTGCATGTCTGGACTGTGGGAGGAGGAAACCGGAGTACCCGGAGGAAACCCACACAAGCACGGGGAGAACAAGCAAACCACACAGAAACGCCAGAGCCTGTGGGTCACGATGCCGCCTACACTTCCAAACTCTCTCACAATAAAGAAAAAAATAAAATTTTTTGACTCCAGAATTTGATCCAGATCACCACCAAAATATAATGTAGTCTTATTTGGGTTACCCTTTCAAAAAAATTACCGAAATCCATGGATAAAATATTTGTGTGATGCTGCAAACAAACCAACCAACACTGACACCAACGTAACCTTCCTTGGTGGAAGTAAATACAGTCGAAATGTATGCCCACAGACACACACACACACACACACGGTGTCTGGGCAAGACATCATGGCAGCAACTAAAATCCATTTGATTTTTTTTTACATTTGTTTAACAATAATAATAATAATAATAATAATAATAATAATACTAATGTCAGTTCATTGTTTTCAGGGTAAACTGACCTGAATATAACTTATGGAATAGTAACATTAGTAACAAACAGGCAATAGGGAGAGCTGGTCAGTCAATGTAGAAATTTTAAATAACTGGAACAGAGCATGAGGGTTAAGCCTGAGGTACACACGGGAAATACAAACAACCACAAATTTTAAAAAGGGATGTAAAAGAGTCCGGTTAAAGCGGTGTGTGTTCCAGCTCCTTTGTACAGGCACCGAGAACAGTCCGCCAATGGTCTTCCTCAGCCGTTCTCCATTATCTCAGATCATCTCCCAAGAAAAAATTCTGGGAAATTAGTATCGTGTGATACCAGAACACCTCCTGTGAATCAAAACTACAGATCACTGGTTGTGCTGTATCTGTTTTCAGTTTACAATCAGTAGCTCAAAAAGTAAAATTGAATATGATTGGCCTTCTACTATTGTACAACAAATTCCAACCAATTTCATTCAGAACATACAAAAAGTGCCCTTTTTAATTTTTTTTTTTTTTTTGGAGGGGGGGGGGGTGTTCCTCTCTTTCAGATTGATACATACACTTATTTTTCTTGATTAAGTACTTCTTTCACAAAACAGGGAACCGTAACATTCAGCAAGAAAAATTACTTTGGCACCATGGATCCTCCTTGGGGCAAAGGGAGGAAAAAAAATCTAAACTTTTTTTTTTGTCCAAAACCTGAAATAAAAAGGTCTTCTTTTATTTAATTGCACATTTGAAGGTACAGACTAGCTGGGCCAGGATTCTTCATTTTGTGTGCAATACTGTTCACAGATGAACAGAGCTGAGAGATAGTTTGTGAAAGAGATCTTAAATTTCAACAGAACCAGCTTCAAGTTGTGTCTGAGATTTCATAAAACAAACACAAGAACAAGAAAGTGAGAAATGTAAAAGCGGTGCAAGCAGGATCAGTCCGTATGGTTTAAGTGATTCCCAGTCACTCTCTTCCACAAACCTTGATTAATTCTGAAGGCAACTGAGCTTTTCAAATCAATGTTCCTCAGACCCTGATAAGGTTTTTCTAACACTTTGAGGAGGCTCCCAAGAATCACTATCATCGGTATCCTCATCGTCGTCGTCGTCATCGTCGTCGCCACCAGCACCTGAAGGACCTTGCTCTTCGACCGCCACCTCGTTCTCCCCTTCAGACTCCTCTTCTTCTTGCTCGTTACCCGTGTTATCTTCAAAAGGATCTGCACCCATATCCACCTTCCTGCCAACCTCGGCAAACCACTCCCTGACCTGCTCGTAACTCATGTTTGACTTGGCTACCAGCTCGTCCAGATCTTGCTCGTTTAAAAACTTGTGCTTCAAGTAGTATTCCTTAAGAAACTCTTTCCCGGTCTTGAACTTCATTGGTGGGGACTTCTCAGAACCTGTGGATTTTCTGGTTCTTCGGTTGCGGGACCTCCCCCAGCCACGGTTCCGAATCCTCCGTTTCCTGCCCTTGTTGCCATTCAGACCCTCTAAGTTGCCACTTTGGTAATAGAAGTACCACTTAAGATTGCCGTTCTTCCAGGCATACCTGGTATCCCCAAACCAGTTAACAATGTAAGACCGGGGTAGTCCACTTTCCTCTGCAAGCTGGTCGTATTCTTCAGCAGACGGCCACTGAGTGCGTACAAAGGCACTCTTGAGTACATGAAGCTGTTCTGGAGTTTTCTTTGTGATCTTTTCCTTGGGCAACTTCTTTCCTCCAGGTGGACTCTGGTTACTCTGGGAGGGCTTACCATCCATCTCATCCATCTTTTGTTCAGATGACTCTGTGACAGGAGTTTTCCTCTTCTCTGTGAACCACGCGTCGATCTCCCGTCTGGTGAGCTTTGTCTCCGCCCTTAGGCGACTCAGTTCTTCATCTGTAGGGGTGTCGCATTTTTGATAGCTCTCCTCTAGAATCACCAACTGCTCCGGAGTCTTCTCTTTAAACTTCTGCAGAGTGAAGTCTGGAAATGGGTTCCAGGTCTTGCGGGTCTCCTTCTCTTTGACAGGCGATGGCGTCGGGGATTGAGGGGTCTCGTCACTTGAGTCAATAATGATGGTGGCATTACTGTTGTTGGCCCGGGAACTCTCATGGGGTATGCTGAAGTGGTTGTTTTTGGAATTGCGCTGATTATAGCGGGTATCACTGAACCATTTCTTGATCTCCCCTTTAGTGAGGTTGGTCAGCTTCATCAGCCTGGCAATTTCAGCATCACTGGCAAAGTGGTTTTTCATGTAGCTGGCTTTAAGCTCAGCCAGCTGTTCCTTCGACTTTTTTGGGCGCAGTCCAAAGTGATCAGCGTTGAGGGCAGAGCTCTCCTGAGGGGTCAGTGAAGGTGGCTGGACTGTAGTGGCTCTTTTGGTTTCACTAACAGCGGCACTAGTTTGAGTAGTCGTGATCTTAGATGCCTGGCTCTGACTTGGCATTCCTGCAACAGTCAGAGTAATAGGGGTGGTGCCTTGCAAGCTGTTCGTGGTGCCAACCTGCGTCAGTACTAGTCCTGGCTGCCCCACAATTTGACAAGTCTGTAGAATCGACTGGAGGCCATTGGTGGCAGAAAGATGGTGAGCCGGAATGACTGTAATGGTCTGAGGCACCGTGTGGACTGTGCCGTTAAATTGCTTCCTTCGAGCCTCTTCAACTTCCTCTGGTGTCCAACTCACACCATGCTTCAAACGCTGAGCAGAGAACCAGATCTTTATCTGCTCTTCAGAGAACTTGGTCTGGGTTGCCAGGCCCATGATCTCAGACACAGATGGGTAAGGAAACTTCTTGTACGTATTCAGAAGCAGTGCGTTTGTGTCCATAGCTGCATTATAGGTCGGAATGCTGCTAACTGGAATCAGGAGTTGAGCCTGCGCACACTGCTGGGCCTGCAAGGCTGACAGGACCTGAGCAAGGCCAGCCGGAAGGACTGTAGCAGGATTCACAATTGGCTTCTTTTGCTCTGCAGGAGATGGATTGGGAATGCCAACAAACACACCAGGTTTTGTAATATCACCAAGAACTGGGTTTGTCATATCTGCTGTAACGGAGGATGCATCCATTGACTCCAGATCCCCTTCGCTTTCAATTAACGAATCACATTCTTCTGCCCCTTTAAGGGACACAGCTATTCTTTTGGGTTCGGGCTTCTTTTTCATGATGGGAGTTTTGCTTAGAGAAATCCCAGTGACTGACTGGTCTTCGCTGTCATCCGTCTCAGCATGAATATTTCCTTCGGCAGTTAGATCTGTAACTGAGTGCTCTACAGCGGCTAGACTTGGGCGTTTTCCTGCAGTGTAGTTTAAGCTGTCTTCATGTTCTGAGAATAAAAAAATAAATAAAATGTCATGATTTGCACAACTACAGACACTATACTACTTATTATTAAGTAAATGCATGGTGAAGACAGTCATCTGCCATTCAGGGACATTCAGGGACATCTATCAAAACTATATGGGCACTCAGAATGTGAGTTAACTCCAGCAGGCACAAATGGATTATTATAACTTGGTATCGTTATAATGTAATGTCTCCCCCTAGTGGCTGTTGGCTGAATGATTTTGCCCCATTTGCGATTTTTCACGATTTCGGAAAATTTTTCAACATGATCCCATGCACGGATCACCTCCAAAATGCAACGGGTTCTTTCCAGGCCCATGTCCCACCCCACCAAGAAGTTTGATAATCAGATCAGTAATTTTTGTGTAATCGCGCTAACAGCAAAAATCTTTAATAAATGCTTGTTAAAAAGCTTTAATAAATTCCTGGATCCGGATCCGTTCCAGTATGTTATGGTTTCTTGCCAGGCCCATACCCCATCCCTCCAAAGTGCTTTCCGTAGTTCCTGCATAATCCTGCTAACAGACAAACAAAAACACTGATGAATAGATAACCTTCACCGCCAAACAGCGGAGGTAATAAACTGAGATCTGACTAGGGGTTATTTTGGTAGCGAACCATTTTCACTGCAGTGATCCTGATATCAAACATTGCCAGAAACACAGTCTGCCAACCAAAAATTTCCAGCCAACAACATGCTGGCAGAGAATTACACATGTACACTGTTCATGAACAAAATGATCTATTACAAGAATGAGTTTTTCTAAGAATCAGCCATCACCCAACTAATATCTGGTTAGCATTGACTATAGTAGTCCCTTTCCATAAACGGTCTACGGCTACTTAGCAGATGCTTATGTACATACGACAGATACGACAGATGTATCTGTTAAAACAACCAATGAGTGCATACTCATTATTTCTGCGCTTTTTGAAACTGGTTCTCTAGTTCTTGAACCCAGGATACCAACGCTCACCTCCTTCAGTGTCCAATGGAACCATTATGCCCACTGTAGGGCCTTCGGCAGTGTTTTCGACTCCTTCTTCCCCTGCAAGGGTCTCCATATCAAGATCCTGCTCCACTACATCTGATGGAAGCACCATGCAGGGGGTGGTGGACTTCCTTCTGCTCGACATTGTGTCTGTAGCACCAGATAGGCTTGGAGATGGCAAAGACTGGTTGAATCAGCAAGAACTCGTATTCACATGCTAAACCTTTGCCTCACACCAAGATGGCATCTGTTGAAAAGAAGTCAGGTAAACATCACATTACATTTATTTTATTAGGAGATCTACTTAAAAGAAAAATCCTTATAATGAGCACATGTTCTACTCTCACAACTGGTTTACAGTTTAGTTTAAACGTCTTTCCTCAATGGCCTACGATTTTCTACATTATCCATAAAGCTATTTGAATATGTGCTGATATTGGCGCTAGTTGGATTTAGATCTCAATTCATCTCCATCTAAAACAGAGAGTGATGCAGCAGAGCTTTAATCCTTTAATCCTCTAGTCTGCCATGCTCTCTCACCTGCTCGTCTGTACATTGGGCTTAAACAAGCTTCCAAAGCTTCAGTCTTTATGCTAATTCTGCCGACCATAGATTTCAAATAACACTACATAGATAGAGCACGAGGACGCCCCTGCAAAGGAATCACTTATGTCATCATCTCAGTAAATATGTGAAGAACCACATTCTGTAGAAAATAGAAATTATCTCTGGTAGAACATTCATTCTTTTTCTGAACCGCTTATTCCTAATTAGGGTCACGGGGAGGCTGGCGCCCATCTCAGCCAACTCTGGGCGAGGGCAGAGTACACCCTGGACAGCTTGCCAGGTCATCGCAGGGCAGAAACATGAAAGACAGCAATGGTTCTTTAACATACCTCTCACCACAGACAGTGAGAGACATGGCTGGCGTTTGATATGCACTCAGAGAGCGCAGACCTCCACCAATGTAGTGAATCTCAAAACTTTTCAATCGAGGCTTCAATCAGTTATGTATTTATAAAGTAATTGACTAAAAATCGCAATGTTGAAAAATCCCTCAAAACCCTCCTAACTCGGGATCCGGATCATGGCCAAAATTTGATCAGTGCTTCATTGGCCCAAGACCCACATTTGGTTAGAATTTCATGAAAATCTGTCCGTTAGTATTCGAGTTATCATGGTCACAAACATACAAACAGACTTCTCATAACCTTCCTCTTTGGTGGAGATAATGAGGTGAATCACCATGGCATAGTCATAACTCAGTAAGTTTTTTATGAAAATTAATTTTTACATTCAAGGTCAGTCCAAAAAAAAAAAAAACAAACAAACAAAAAAAAAAAAACAGTTGTTCCCAATATGAATTTCAGGCCTGAAGCTGACAGTAAGATTTACATGGCAATTTTGCATGTTAACTGTTCAGTACTTGCACAGAAACTTTCACAGAGGACTTTAAGACACTATCAGTCTTGCCATGTCATAAATGTGCATTGCATTCTGAACCTGTGAGTCCAGTGCTTGCTTTAACTACTCCATATTGGATTTTTTCAAATATCATGATGTTGATCATTGGAAAATTGCGAACAACAACAAAAAAAGCACCCCACCCCCACCCCCACCATCACGATGGAACACAACCCTATTCTCATGGGATGAAACCAAAGATAAACAAGGATATCAAATGATCACTACACTCACAAAACACATCACAGAGGATTTAGTAGAAATATAAAACTCATGTGGGGGCATAATGTTAGCACGTCCGCCTCACGGGAAGAAGGCCCTGGGTTCGAGTGGAGTCCCCGTGCCTGTGTGAGCTTCCTCCGGATACTCCGGTTTCCTCCCTCAGTTGAAGGACATGCACGCTAGGTCAAGTGGATGTTCCAAATTGCCAGCAGGTGCGGATGTGAGTGCAAACGCTTGTGCGTGTTACCGACACGGTGGTCTGGCGAACTGTTCAGGGTGCACCCCGCCTTCGCCCGGGCTCGTTGGAGACGGGCTCCGACGTCCCTAACAGGATTAAGCTGGTTCGTCGGATGACTGGGTGAGTAAACAAGGTCACAAACACATGGTGGAGCGTTAAAAGAGTTAAGTGAGTACTTTCTTTTTCTTTCACACCATATACATTTAGGACACATTAAAGGAAAACTAGCTGTGAAGAGGAAAAGGAAAACAAATAAGGTGCAGGGGGAAAGGTACAGAGGCGCAAATGAACCTGAAGAACCTTAATCATCCCACTCCTCAGCACAGCAGTGAAGCATTATGAGCAGTTATAAGTGCTGTATGACATGTACTTGTATTTAGAGATGGTGTTGAGACTGTAGTTAGCTTCTGGCTGTCATTCAGGACTGAACACGAGGATGCTAAGCTGCTGTAAACTCACCAGGGAGACCTCTGGGTGTTCAGCACAAGACAAGCACAGGGTGCTGTGGGTTTCCCCCCTTATATGAGTGCTAAATGCTAGCTCGCTTCGTTTGGCTGGTTCGGACTGCAGTAATGAAGCTAGGCTAGGCTAGGCTAGGCTAGGCTAACTAGCTGCTCGTCGGCGGCGGGGTCAGCGCTTTTATACGGTCGCTATCTTCTGCTCTGGATGTTTGCTGTGTTGATGCACAGCGACACGGAACCGACCCACTTCCCGAGCACACCCGGACCTCTGTTCGCGTTCGAACAAACCCTTTCCACGGCATATCACTTCTTAATCAAACGCAGCCGCAATTTTCAAGCCTCATTTTAATGCCAGTATTTCTTTTCTTCTTTTTTTTCTCTTCTTTCTAATCATCAGGCGTCGCCGCTGCTGCTGTCAGTGCTGCGTGTTTACGTCATCGCCAGGCGACTCCCCGCGGCGACTTCAAAAGAGGGTCACAAAACGTTACAATGTTTTTTTTTTTGTTTTTGTTTTTGTTAGACAGGAACACAGAGCGTCGAAAGACATGAAGTCACCTACTGGGGTCCCCAGCCGTGCGAGGCACCGCGTCCCAACGGAGTCGGTCGGCTGCTGAAAACTTCCCAGGTTTACCCACGCGACCGACCAATGAGACCCACGGCAGTCACGTGACACCCTGCGTCTGGAAACCCAAGTACGCGGAATTTCCCCCGAGTTCAACAAACCGTCTTTTCGGGGTTTTTTTTTTTTTTTTTTTTTAAATTGTTCACGATCAGCTTTTAAATAAAATCACGCACAGGCAAAAGTTTGTCAAGGAGCATCCAAAAAACAAAACAAAACAAAAACCCCTCAAAAAAGTAATAATAATAACAATAAAAAACAACAAAACAAAAAGAATAAATAAAAATAAAAAAGCCCATTATTACCCAGTGCAGATAGGTCTCCAGTGAGACACACACAATAATTACACTTTAAAATAATACTACTACTACTAGTAATAATAATAATAGTAAAGACCCCATTATTACCCAGTGCAAATAGGTCACTAGTGACATAAACACACATGGTCACAATAAGTACACTTTAAAATACTACTACTACTACTAATAATAATAGAAAGACCCCGTTATTACTCAGTGCAAACAAATCAGCAGTGACACACACAGTGAAATAGCACAATAATTGCACTAACAGTAAATAGACAAAACACACAGGGAAAATGTTTTTAAAAATTTAATATATCATGAAGATATACCATATACATCACTCATATTTTAATCAGTGTAGTAAAATATAATTTAATACTATATATAAAAACACAACTGCTGTTTAAAAGGTAAGCTATGAGAACTCCTCCACTTCCTTTTTCATCTCCTGTAAAGAAATACAAAAGGATGATCATTAGTTCCGTTTTACATTGCAGTAATATCGCACTTGGGTACAAGAGCCTTACGATGTAGTGAATATCAGCTCGGCTGTGATTCTGACGTGTGTCCTTGGACTGTGGGTAATCACAGTCATCCTGATATTCAGTACAACAGCTTTTAGACATCAGTTCAAGGAGAGTATGTAACTGACATTAGACACACTATATGGCCCATAATATTGAGCTTATTTTTGCTCTGTCAGCAGAATCGTTACCAAAGAAGAAGCCATGGTCAGATAGTGTTGCCATGTCAACGCACACACCGCCTGACAGCCTATAAGTAGTGTAGTAACAGATTCAGTATAAGAGTCTAGTGCTACAACTGGATTTTATACATTGAGCAAACAGAAATGCAGTTAGATACACAGTGAAAGGTTATATTAAATATCAGCAGCAATTTTACACTTTAAACGGTTAAAACAGAATTTAGTCTCTATTTCTCTGTATATTTGGGAAACATCTCTAAAACCTATTAATATTATTATTACCTCTGCCACTTGGCATAGGAGGTTATGTATTTAACAGCATCTGTGTGTGTGTTAGCAGGATTACACAAAAAACTACTGATCTGATTTTCATCAAACTTCTTGGAGGGGTGGGGTCTGGGCCTCTAAGAAAACACATTAAATTCAGGAGATGATCCATGCATGGGACAGCGCTAAAAAATAAATAAATAAATAAATAAAACATTGGGGAAATTAAAAAATAAATTGAAAAATTCCAATCTGTAACAAAATGTTCATCTGATGTTCACCAGGGGGAGACATTTCATTATAACCTTGCAAAGTTATAATAATCCATTAATACCTGGTGGAGGTGCCTTGCACTCGAGTGCACCTTTAGTCATCATTATTACTTTTTGGTTTTGCTGGGAATGGGGGTGGGTTAAGGACGACTTATCCTTCGAGGTATTTATATTAAAAGATACATAAAAAAAAGAAAAGAAAAAAAAATTCATGCACATCAGCAAACAAAAAGGCAAGGTCGATTATTTATTTATTAATGACATGCCGTACCTGTATAAGTGCAGTCTTATCAGGATTTTTCCTGTGTCTGTAGATGCTCTGACATAAACGAGCATAAAGCTTCTCCAGGCGATCAACCTCGTAACCCTCAGTCTTGACCACCACTTTTTGCAAAAGATCCTGAAAACAAAACAATAAATTATGTTCACGAATTTATATCCTGTTTTACTAGAACATTCCCCTACACGCTCTCTATATAAGAATTTTTATATTTATAATACAATTTATATTAAGTATTAAGTCCTCTACAGTATCCCTGTGATAAGGATTCATTCACCTTTAGCTTGGCGTGATCCACAACAAGTGGCTGGTTCTTCCGCTCCAGGATCTTCATGGCCGTGTCCACGTCAAGCCTTTGCTGCTGCTGAGCCTGCGACTTTAAACCTCTTGTCATCCGTCTCATCTCCCTTTCTAAAACAAACATAAAAGGAAAAAAAGACCAGTGTCGTTGCATTCATGTGACCAAATTAGCACATTTTATGAGAATATTAATTATCTCAGTGCCTTTAAATTGCTCCATCTAATCGGTCAGGTTTTTACAGCTCTGACTGCAAGATAACATAAATCACAGCTTTATAGTGTATTAATACACTTATTCTAATACATTATCTTTTCTATAGTAACCTTCATATGGATTTGAATAGTAAAAAGTACATCAATGGTTAAAAAAAAATATGTAATTTTTAATTAGTTTTGCATGAAATGTTTATTGATCAAAGTATCTCAGTAACATGACAAACTACATTTATTATCTTATTAACATAATTCAAGAAGTTAATGACAGAACGACTTTATACCTGCTAATGTGAGGGATAACAGCAACTAATTTTTTTTGAGCATGTTCCACATGACTAAATGGATAATTCAGAGTTTGGTGCTGCCTAAAATCGGAGCTATTGAAAGATGTATCTTGTATCGTGTCAGAGCCCTGAGTCAACTTCTGATATCAGCTTTTGCTCCACAAATAATATTTACCTGCAAGTTTTAATCTCAGAGTTAGACTGAATTTTTTTTATTCTGTGTGAGTCTGAGTGGTGGTGTATGAGCTTTTTTTTTTTGAGTTTCAGTTAAATTATTAATAATAATATGAAAAATATTTGTAATTTGTAAATAATACGTTTTGTTTTACTGCTGCCTGTCTTCATGCAAGTCAGCATTAAATAACAGCCAATCAGCATCAACTCAGCGACACGGCAGACTTACACGGCGTTTCCTGTTTTGGACACGCACAGCACCAGACAGGACACAGGATATTCATCCAAGCCATATTCACCAGTAAAATTTGTGTGTGTGTGTGACACCAATAACACTACTTCATCCCGCCACCCAGTCATTGATTATTTTCATATAAACGGCACACCTCCAAAGCATGATACGACTTACCTATCCCTGCGTCTTCTTCTGTGCCAGGCTCTACCCTCTTATACCTTGTGTGTTCCATTGGTTGGATCTCTTTTCTGTTCCTCCGTTCTCCATACACAATTCCCGAAGGTTTTCCATTCTCGATCCCATCCATAGAGGAATCGGTGCAATCTCCTTCCTCACTGCTGATGTGTCCATTGAAGTTTTGCACGCGTTTTGGGATTCCTCTCCTGTCTCCTGATGGACTGTTCTCTTTGTTCTCCATGTCCATCTGCACGGACTCATTAACATCCTGTTCTTCTTCCATCCTCTCCGCTGCTTTTGCTTCTTCTTCATCCTCATCATTGCCTTCTCCTTCATCGGACTCGGCTCCGTTCGATTCCTTCCTATGAGATGGCGTGGACTTCTTACGGCGCATGAGCCCGTTGCTCCAAAGCTTCCTGCGCCTCCTTTTCTTCTGTACAACTATAAAGATTAAAAATGTTTCCTCTTCAGTATGTATTACAAATTCCTGATACATTGATATTACAAAAAATGATAAACAAATGAAATAAACATGAACTAATACTCAGGAAGGGATAAAGTGCAGGAGACACCAGTATCTACAGGCTCAGTGATCTAATTATCAAGATCCTATTACCTGGTGTTTTTGGTGTAGATACTGTTGCTGTAACCGGGACCACATCTTTGGAAGGGCCACTCTCATTAGCCTTTGGATCTGATGATGCCGCCATTTTTGGTAGAACATGGTAATATGAAGGTGTAAATCTGGATGATGTACAACCTGAAAATAAACGTTTGGTTTATACCAGAATCCATGCCAGACAACATTTAATTTAGAGCCAACTTTATATATATATGTATGTATGTATGTATGTATGTATGTATGTAAGTAAGTAAATAAATAAATAAAATGCGCGCCAAGGAAAATCCTCTAAAATGACATGTATACAATGAGCTGCTGTCCATCCCCAGGACAAATCCTGTAAATACTAAATTCAAATTCGTCACGTACAAAATCGTACACAGTACAATATGCAGTGAAATGCTTGTTACGACTGTCCTAAAAATTGAAGAATAAAACCTATCAATAACACGAAGAAAGAATAACTATAACTATTTAAAGGACTTTATAGTTAAAGTCAATATAAATATAAAAATATATTAAAATAAAATTAGATATATATAAAAAAAATAAAGGTAAAATAAAAATAAAAATTTATAAAATAAAATAAAAAAAATGGCAATATACTAATTCATAGTCACAACTGTTGGGTTTGAATACGGCATAGCACCAGCTCAAAGATGTCCTATCATAATACCTGAGAGGAGCGCCACACACACTCACACACTCACTCACACTCACACACTCACTCTCACACACTCACACTCTCACACTCTCACACTCTCACACTCTCACACTCTCACACTCTCACACTCTCACACTCTCACACACTCACACTCTCACACACTCACACACTCACACACTCACACACTGTCCCCAAACATTTCTAAACTGTCTGGATGGTGAACTGTCTGCATCCTCCTGGTTAAGCATTTTAAAGTCAGCCATTTTTGAGACTTGTGGACGTCTTATTATATTACTATGTGGAACCTGCTTCTTCTTATTTTAGTGCTGTGTTCTGATCACAGATAACAAATACATTTAGGCTGCGAAACAACTGTCTGTAATTCACAAGCAGCACAATGATAAAAATAAAAGCATTCTATATAAGTGATATGCTAACCACAAGCTAGTAGGCAAGTTTCAGCCACCGGCCCACCCCCCTTCACCTTTCACCTGGTATTTAGTTACACAGTTTCTTATTCTTATAACTCTTCTACAATATTTGGAAACCTCAATAACTGCAACAAATATACAGTAATTGTAAAACATGAGTTCGAGCTGCATCCCAAACCACATACTGCTCTAATAAATAGTATTTCTGTGCATCTCTAGAATGTTTAGGCACTTGATTTTGTAAAAGGCAACAAATATTTGACTATAATAACTAAATAAATCAGGACCTCGTTTCATGCGGGATTCCTTGATCTCAACACAGATCTTTTCAAAGTTTTCATCCAGTTCATCTTTGATGATGGCATGAACAGTGTCCTTGAGTGTGCAGGCCCGATGTCTGATCAGGCGATCTGAAACACAAAAACAAACCAAAACTTTCTAACACCGAACATGTTTCTTGTCAAAACAACCATTCTTTCATTTCATTTCTACTTTACCTGAGGGATCGGTGTCTGGATTATACTCCAAAGCATTCTTCCAGATCAGGTCCACGTCATAAAGGTAGTCTTTCACAGTGACGTATTTGTGCAGGTCGATTTTGCTGAGGACTGTAGACAGGTCCATGGGCTGTTTAATGACTGTAGTGTAATCAGGAACCTGGAGATTCAAAAAAGCAGAGAAGATTTGGCGTCTTTAAAAACTCATCATCTAGAACACCTAAAACACTTGAAAGGAAAACATGTGGATTTTTTTTTTTTAACCGGGACCCTACTGCCCCATCTGTCTCACTCCAACTTTTTAAACTAGGGACAGAAATAATTGAACTCGTGTTTGTTGTTTTTCTACTGAAAATGTTTCAGGGGAACTGTCAATGTTGGTATCTGTCAATCAACAGTATCTTTAAGATCTGATTGGTTAACACTCAAATTGCACTGCATGAATATCAGTTCAACTCTGTACCCGCCCACTTCGCCTCTCATCACTCATTTTGCTGGCCTTTATTGTATATATAGCTCCCTGTGTGAACATCCCTTAACCCTAAAGGACAAACATGACTTTTATATGGTTTTATAAACATGATATGTACTGAATACATACAGAGGAGCTGCCTTGGAAACCAGAAGAAAATTAATTTATGCATAAAAATAGGGATCCTTTCATCTTGTCACACATTTATAATAACACTACGAGCTCATCTGGTGAAAACAAGTGGCAAGTATTTTGATGCGGATGATTGCCCCGCAGGGTTACAGTGTACAGGCGTTCTGCAGTTGCCCGTCATATTATGGTAACTCAGTGGAACAATTTTGATCATTTTGTGCCACTAATAAAACCCTGAACTGAACTGGAAAAAGAGAAGGTTAAAAAAAATCCTCATGTTTTCCTTTTAATACATCGATTCACTTCATTAAGTGTGGAGACTCGGACCTCCTCGGTGTCCACTGGCTTTGTGAAAGCCTTGAAGCGCTTGTCCTGAGCAAGTCGGTTGGTGACGTCACGCAGGAAGAGGCGGAGTTCCCTGAGTGTGTCCTCTTCTTGTTCCTCTAGTTTTTGCTGCTCTTGCTCGGACAGCTGACGAGGAGGAGGGGGAGGGGCCAGTGGGAGAACTTCCACAGCACGAAGAACTGAAGAGAACATACATTCCCAGATTTATTTTAAATGCTTGCGTCTCATGCAAACAGGATTCAGATGACCTTTCTTGCACCTTTTCCACTAACACAGTCATGCATTATGTAAATACACAGAAGTCAACCACCAACCACCACTCATGCTTGATTAGTCAACCTTGCACATTAATCAACATCAGTGCATGGTTGAGAGTTAGCTGTTTTTTTTTTTTTTTTTAGATCTTTTATTATATTAATTCACACTTGGGGACAAATTAAATTCTGTTATCTTGATCTTCTGCCTGATCACCTTTTCTACCCTAATGGGAGTGGTCTCTTCCGGAAAGACCCCACCCACATTCAAAGACCTCACTGGACTAACGTGAAGAGGATGAAAATCATCTAAATCAATCCAGTGACCAGATCTAAACCTGACATTACACCTTACCCAAAAAAAGGATACAGTCATAGCCAGGACTTTGTTTTTAGTGGCCATGAAGCACGATCCATTAGTGAATAACTTGACAACATGTATATGTACCTGTTTTACTTTTAGATGGCGGAGCTTTGGCAGCTTGATTCTGAATGAGGTCCTCAAAAAATCTGTGTCTCTCTTCTTTAGAGGGAAGCGGGACACTGAACACCTCCCCGTACTCAAGACGAAACAGATCCTGCACCTACAGCAACACAACAACAAGCAGTAGTAAGGAATGACCAGGTCGTAAATCCCATATCATCATTATTCTGTAAATATATATGATCTACATTTGAATGCTACTCCAGAGATCCCCAACACTAGTTGGTGGACGCAGCAGTGCTGTAAGCCCTGACAGTGAAGGTCATGCGTACCTCTGTGTAAAGGCTGTGATACGGCAGGCTGCAGGTGGCAAGGAGGAGGATGGGTGAGAAGGAGGGGATGTCCTGCAGGAGGCTGAGGAAGGTTGCCCTGAGTGCAGAGCTCACAGTGTCCCACCAGCGCTGCATGTGAGGTATGTACAAGATGCTCGGAGCTGTTCTCTTAGCCTCGCAGAACAGCTACATGACGACAAAAACAGACGATCAGAAACCACTGAGCTATATTTCTCATAATAATCAACATGCGGGGGACGTTGTATCATTCTGGACATGTTTAGCACCATAATAACATGTTAAACTAGAAAATGCAATTTCTGAAGAAATTGCGGTGTGAATGCTAAAAGCTGAAAGGCTTACGCTAAACTGGACAGCTGAAGTTGAATGAAACCTGAATTTAATGGAAAA
>JAQMYF010000004.1:5787505-5802710 GCA_030014195.1 Neosilurus mollespiculum
TAAAGAATTTGTCCGTAGAAGAACATAGGTTTGAATGCTTTCAGCATTCACACCAATAATAATAATAATAATAATAAAGAATTTGTCCGTAGAAGAACATAGGTTTGAATGCTTTCAACATTCACACCAATTACACCACATGCATCACCAGCAAAACAATAATGCTGAGTTGACAACAGGTCAGAAGAATTACAATAGCAGACAGAGGAGTGTGTACATGGTGTACCTGTGCACAAGCCTCCTCGGGGCTGGTAGTGCTGACCCCGAAAAGCACCGCCATATCCAGTGTGTATACAGTAAACTTCTCCAAGGTATGTAGCATGGCAGGGGCCAGGTGTGTGCTCTGCCCAGAGCCGGGATTCCCACAGAGCAGCAGCCGTGGTCTGAACGTGGTTGGCTCCTGGAGAGCACTCCTGGATCATACAAACACAACCACCGAGCATGAACTCTACTGAGTCCACTAAGACTAACACTCCCCCCCTTACACACATACACACACATTTCTGTTCTTTAGAAAGCTCCCTTTTAAGTTCTATTAAGCCGTTGTTGAACACTGACTTCGTTAAGTGGAGAAAGGAGCCAGTTGGGCCTGTGTTAGTCCGGGCAGGTTTGCTAATACACATTGAGGATGCCTCATCATCACTGTTCAGCAAGTCTTCTAAATCACCAGCCGGACGACCTACAACACAAAACATGACAATCAATCACTGCATGAGGTGTCTTTATCATTAGCCTGCACAAAAAGAGACGGGTACGTGGTATGTGAGAGACTATGTGCTTTTACGGGACTATAGATTAGATAATTAATTTATGATATCTGTACAATGAAGTACTCCTTTAATTAAAGGTCACACATATAAATAAACCAAGGGTCCACTTGGAGGTCACAGCACCAGACAGAAATCATTAATTACTGAACATACTGTTGTCCTTCTTCTTCTTGATGCCCTGCTCCACATGAGGAAAAACTTTTTGCAGGGACTTAATGGCATCCCTGAGTGTCTTAGCAAGCAGGGGCTGAATGATGGGTGTCAAAGCTTTGGCGGGAGATACCACAGCCCTCTGGGACGCAGGCACAATCTTTCTCATGGCGGACAGAAAGTCACGGCCTTCCACGCTGATAGACGAGACATCCAGACTGAGTTTCTGTGAGGAGGAGTAGATCTGGGGGTATCGTCGACGCAGGGCGCAGAGGGCTGCTTCCGCACACACTGCTTTGATGTCTGCGCCACAGTAACCTGTAAGAGACACGATTTGCAGACGGTTTTATCAAATGCAGCCACTGTTCTGTTGAACCTATAATTCTGATTGGCCAAAATGTTTAGTTCTCTGTAAAGCAGCAGCTCGGACGATATTCAATATACAAGCAAAAATAAGTGATCAAGGACGTGCCTCAAAAGAAAACAAGCAAAACTGTACATATGGAGGAGGTTTGTGTGCAGAGATGTTCGCAGTCTGACAAAACTTATTTCATGGATATTCCACAATATAACATGCAAGTATAAATGGGTAAAAATATTACTTATTATTAATAATATTACATTTAGGAAACATTATCATTGCCATGTACATGCAGTTTGTGCACAATCACCTTTGTGAAGGTACAAAATATTAAAGACTCTAAAAACAAACCTGGGTTTTCAAATACCCTGGGGTTTGCTTAGCAAAAGAGTACACTAGACATTTTGGTATTTGAGACAAGTTGGACCGATGCCTTGTAATGTAAGGAGAGACTATGAAAGACTTACCAACACACCTGTCAGCGAGTTCCTCAAGGAACCCATCTGACGGCTGTGGATCCCACTGTCGGGTGTGGATCTTTAAAATGTCATTACGAGCCTTAAAAAAGGGAAATGATACTTTCAGTTTTGATGAGTCAAATCTTTTTATCAGCAGATCACGAGTGATATTGTAGGTTATTAAAGATTATAGTGTATAAATTACTTTCTTTTTATCAGGTCTGCTGGATGTGGGAGTCATGGGAATTACATATGACACTTTTCCTTGTATAATGCTAACACTAAAATTAAAAGTTTTATAAAGCACTAAAATGCACTGACATCCATATTAAAAGGTTTTTGTGTTTCCCTTCCTACACACCTCTCTATCAGGAAGGCTGAAGAGAAACTCCCTGTCGAAGCGTCCGGGCCGCCTGAGGGCAGGATCTATGGAGTCCAAACGATTAGTGGCTCCGATGACGACTACCTCACCGCGATTGTCCAGTCCGTCCATTAAAGCCAGCAGAGTGGACACGATGGAGCTGTTGGCAAAAGGGTGACACTAAATAAAAACACACCACCTTACACACACACACACACACACACACACACACACACACACACACACACACACACACACACACACTAGAGTGCCTTAAATTCAGAAAGATTTAGATAGTAAACAGCTGGTTATCACATTCAGTGGAGGTCAGTGTAAAGATAGATTCATAAACAGACAGATAGATAGACAGAGAAGAAGGTCGTGGGTTTGAGTCCCGAGCTTGGTGAGGGCGTTTCTGTGTGGAGTTTGCATGTTCTCCCCGCGCTTGCGTGGGTTTTCTCCAGGTGATCCAATTTCCTCCCACAGTCCAAAGACATGCACATTAGTATAACGAGCTGTTCCAAATTGCCCCAAGGTGTGAGTGAGATGGAGGTGAATGTTGGCCCTGCAATGGACTGGCCAGATGTTCAGGGTGTACCCTGTATTCACCCAGTGACGACTGAGACAGTCCCCGGCCACCGCGTGACCCTAATAGGAATTAAACGGTTTGGCAAATGATTGAGAGTAAATACATAGAGGGTGCTGAACATACCTGTGGATCTGGTCTTGCCTGCTAGAACGAACAGGTGCAATCCCATCAATTTCATCAAAGAATATAATAGATGGACGCATCTGATATGCCTTAAAATCCAAGACAGAAAAACTGGTGTTATACCAAATACAACTGGAAGTTTATAAATCTATTTTATAGCCAGAAAGTCAGAAGAGTTCACAATATGGAAAGAAAATACTATCTTTTGTGTGTTACGTTATATTAAAAATAACCTGAACACACAACATGTCTTTTTGAAACATAATAATATATTTGTATTTAACGATTTCTGGAAATATCCCCCCACCTCAAGGGGAAGAAAAATCAGGAACCACAGCACATACCTGGTCGAAGAGGAGGCGGAGCTGTCGCTCGGATTCTCCCACCCATTTGCTGAGGCAGTCGGCTCCTTTTCTCATGAAGAAGGCTACTTTCTTCTCCCCTTGACTGCACTCGTTGGCCAGCGCTCGCGCCACCAGGGTCTTCCCGGTACCCGGAGGACCGTAGAACAGACAGCCTCTGCAAGTACATTCAGGAAACGGCATTAAAAATGGTCTGTATAGTGAATAACACCTGTCAGGCTGAACATTTTTATAAAAAGACATATCGTTTATCCTTCCATTGCTGGAGGCAAACAGTTAATTTGAATACTACAAAACATGAAAATAAAAACAGCTATGGGCTGCAAAGTTTGCCATGTGGCTGAGGTAGAGAACTTGACTGACAAATAAGTAACATCCAGTCCCTTTATTGCCACACCCAAACCTGCTCACCTCTGTACCAGATAAGGCAATATAACCCAAACGTATATTTAGAACAGTGTAATGCCGTTTCAGTTGTAGGCTATTTCTGTTTGGTGCTCATGCATACAGTTAGCACTGACCATTCAGGAAAAGACACAAAACACTTCTGTAATTTAAATTGCATTACCGTGGAGGCTGAATCTTAAACCGCTCAAAGACCTCAGGGTAGAGTAAAGGAAACACCACCATCTCCTTTAGTGCAGAGATGTGTCTGTTCAAACCACCGATACTGTCGAAGCGCACCTAAACCAAAGCACAATCAGCAATCAAATAAAGAGATCCATTTTCTTTTGAATTGATTAAATATACGCTTTAATTGATATGCAAAAAATAAATAAATAAAAAACAAAAACCCGCAAACCGTCTGGTCAATCTGCATTGGATCAACATCGGCAAGACTTGCTCCAATCTTTATTCGGTCCTTGTGGATTCCCAAGAGATCCTCTTTCCGGAAGTTCATTGGAAGGCATCTACGGAACAAATCAAAACTTATATAACTTTTAGTTATAAGTGCATGTAAATATATAAATGTATATAAAACACTACAGAACAGTGTTCTAGGTTTCTAGTGGAAGTAACTGTCAAACCTGTCAAACCCTCCAGTTACACATGAAAAGATAAGCATGTTTGATAGTTTGCATTAGCTAGTTTGTAACTACTGCTGTTTTACTTTTGTGAGTGCATGAAATCACAAAAATACGACGCAAACTCGTCAGTTCATAATGCACGACAACACCAAAAATAACAGTATACAGATATTGAATTAACAAGTGAAATATAAACTAGGAAACTTTTGAATAAAATAAAATTTGGCACATCTATACACAAAAAGAGCGTAAAGAGCTTACTTTCACATACATCACACAAACATCGGCATGTTTATAGGAACAGATGGTATGTCCCACTGTTTATTCATATGCAAATTACTTTCATATTTACCATCACATACAAGTGAATCATGTGCAACTTTTCATAGTACAATGTTACCCCCCAGTGTGCAAATTTATTACATGTTTTTTCTTCTTCACAAAGGAGCTAAACGATGCATGCTAGCTTTTACTAAGTTTGGGTTTGATTTTCCTTTAAATACATGAGAAAAAGGGGGAAAAAAAGGAAATACCTGTTTATAGTTGCCATAACCTTGATTCATTTCCTATAACAGCATGCTCTGGCATGTTATATTCCTTATTTCACTCCAACATTAGCATCTTTTTATACAATAATTTAAAAAAATTGGCTCAAAGTTATTATAGTTCTCTTCGAGATCAATGACTAAACAATATATGATTGTTTCTATCAGGAGGATTTGTTAAGCTCTCAGAAAACCAGACTAGGCCACCTTCCACTCAACAGCCATCACCGGGATTTCATTAGTGAGGGACTTTTACCTGTTGGTTGACCTGTTCCGACTCTTACTCCTCCGCCTCTCAAACTTCTCATCATCCGATGAAGATGAGGAGGTTGAGTCACTACTGTGGATGGCATGTCTTCGCCTGTTCAAAAACAGTCAATGACAAAACATACTCAATATCAGTGGTAAGTGAATTTCCATAACCAAACCTGTCACACCCAAAAGTGCTTAAACCAAAGAATTTGCCCAGAACTGACCGTGTTATAGAGTTTCTCAGTTATGACACATCTTATAAAACATTCTTACCCATCAGGTCTGATTCTCCCAAAACTGCAGTCAAGAACGCAAACAAAACAAGCTTAGGAGGGAAAAAGTGGATCTAAAAATTAATAATAATGACCGCACTGCATTCGTCAGTGTCGCTGGAGGACACATCAGACCTTACATTGCTACTACATCATACAAAGTATTACTGTGTCCACGCAATTTTCTGACAACATAGGGAATATGTGGCTGTGTGCAACAGGGGTTTAAGCAGTAAACATGCAAGTGAACAAAATATATACATTTTAAAAATGTCAATTTTTTGATAGTAACCTGCTACTTCTGCGTCTGCTGTATGGACTGCATGGTCCCGTGGAGCTGAAGGAATATCTCCGCCTGTCTGGGGTTGAGTGCCTATGGAAAAATATACTCTGCTTCCTCGGCTCTAAAAGATACATAAACATACGTACAGATACATAAGCACAAACACATTTCATATATATATATATATACACACACACACACACACACACACACACACATAAAAGAGAATGATACAAAAACAGTAAAAATACTTCCAAATAATTGAAACATTGAAAAAAAAGTAAATAAATGTAAAAAATAAACAGTAAAATAAAAGTATTGGGCGGCATGGTGACATAGTGAACAGACCAGGCTGAAGCTGATGGGGTAGTGTAATGGTGTGGGGATAGTTTACTACGAAATGAGTTCCAAATGAGGTTCAAAAGATCATCATTGGGCTGTGTCCAATTTTGACAAATCGGCAGCACTTGTGTGATACAATCATGACCCATAATACTGACCATCGAGAGGAGCTTGGTAGCGCACGACAGCTTTTCTCTGTCTGAATTCATAGCGCTTCTGATTATCTTCTTCCTCTTCATCATCATCGTCACCTTCATCATTGTCCTCCTCTTCTTCTCCGGTACCTTCTCTGTCTTCATTTTCATCCTCTTGGTCAGTGAATTCTAGAAAAGTTAGTAATTTATGCTACAATTGGAGAACTTTCGGTAAACATTATTTCAAGCAGGTTCTCGGTACAGGTTTGGTTCAAAAGTGAAACTAAAATGAACATTTCTCGGCACAATATTTATATCAACCACCAACATCTTTATCTTTGATTGATTGTTACCATCATGGCCATTCTCTTGCTCATCTGCACTCTCCTCATCAATTCTCCCAGAGGACCTTGTGGTTCTCTTCCTCTTGGATCCAGAGTACATTCTTAAATCCTACATGTTAGAGGAAATAAGAGTGGAGTGCAGTGATAGATACACACACACACACACAGTACTCATTTCAGGGAGTATTTAACACCACTTACCTCCTTGGTAGAGTCTCTACTACCCAGCCTACGGCGCATTTTCTGCATGTCATCCATTTTCTGGAGCACAGCTTCGGCAGTACTGGAGGGAAAGACATCTATCCATAAGACACCCAACCCTTTTTTCTCATATTATCTCAGTTCACTACAGAAGGAATGAAAAACACCTGACAAGATGCTATTACTGGAAAATCATCAATGACACCTGACCTGCCATAAAGGATTACTTTTACCACTAGTTTTATTCCACTACACCACTTTCTATGTAGTAAAGAATAGCACCTCTTGCTCTGAAACAGGTACACTTAACATTGTGAAACAGGTTAGTTCATGGAATCCCTCAGAATTAAGATTAACATCTGCTCACTTTTTATTATCCTTCTTATTCTCTCTTTTAAAGTTAGAAAAACTAAAATCTTTCATCTTAATGAGAAACTGCAGACTTGTCTTTTTTTTTCTTCCATAAATGCTAAATAAATATCTACACACAACTATAACAAAGTATTTCCCCCTTCTAATTACCTCCACCAGGGGGGTTATGAGATCGGCCATGTTTGTCTGTGTGTCAATGTCTGTGACCACGATCACTCTAAAAAGGCCAGACAGATGTGCATGAAATTTTAACCAAATATGGGTCCTGAACTGATAGATCTGGATGTTTTTGAATGGTTAAACTGCATGATAAGGAAAGGATGTGGAAATCACCTATAATGCACCAGGAGAAAAAAAAGAAAAAAAAAGAAAAAAAAAAAGCTAAAAAAGTTATTGCAGGAAAGGCCACAAGGGGGTACTGTAATTCCGCATAATCTGCCACTATACCCTATAGCTTGGTGGAGGTTTGCACTCTTGAGTGCATTTCTTCTTTGTTTATTCATAACACTATCTCCAAATTTAATATTGTAAAAAAGAAGGGGGGAAAAAATTATTCGAGTGATTTTTTTTCAACTGAGAGAAACTCACCAACACTTACCCACGTGAAAAAGCAACTGCCCCTTTTAGCAAATACAAATTTAATTAATAAAGGGATGATAATAATAATTAGATGACATGCCAAAGACTGAATGCCGCCCTCCCTGTCACGATCTTTTTTCCTACAACCCGTAAACAAACCAAAAACAAAAAGGCAGTTGTTGTTTCTAAAAGTGAGACAACCAAATATTCAGTTTAGGGAGCAATTACTTTTTCACTTGGGTGATTATAAGTGTTGGTGAGCTTTTGTCCAATAAAGTATGAGATATATATTGTAATAAAGTATTGTGGAAAGAAAAATAAAGGAAATCAGTAAGGGGACGAATACTTTATTATGACTCTGTCTATGTGGAGAAGCTGCCGTGCAGTTTACTGAATGCATACAGGATTATCTTTTAAAACAGACGCATTAATATATAAACCTGTGACTTGCCTTGGAGTCGTCACTACAGTCAGAGATGCTTTTATAAAAAAATCGGAGGATTCACAAACACTGCGCTATAAAACATGCGCTGTCTTGAAGAGCTTCACATTAATTCTCTGATCACTTAGTAGCGGTATCTCATTTATCTGGTCATAGGTCGTGTGATGCGCCAGTGGGACATTATAACAGGGAAATCATTGTGACTTTCCGTCACTGTGGTATCATAGTAGTTAGAGGTATACAAACTACCTAAAGTGTCTAACCTCATTGTGACATCTTACCTTGCTTATTTCATCACAAGTCCTCAACTGTAGCTCGCAAGCGGCGGATATGCTCGGCTGACGGTACCTTTGCTTCCCCCCACTTAAAATAAAGGAACCTTTTATTACATCAAACATGACGGGTGCAACAGAATTCTAACGGGACTCCCCACAGTGCTGTGACCTATCCAATCAGCACAGAGTTTACTATTTTCACTGTTCCTTCAAGCTGGATACAAAATGCAGAATGTACTGTTTTCCCCAGACATACTTTGTAATGAGCCGGTCATAGAGGACAGATTGATCCCTGGCGTTAAACTTGTATCTCGTGATTCTGGAGCTGCGCCTCACAGTGCTGTCCACCTTCCTTTCTCGTAATCGGGCGCGAAAATTTCTTGATGCTGATGTGTCATCAATCTCGTCTTCACCTGTAAGGTAAGGAAGGGTGTAACATGCATGCCGTTGAGAAATCAAAGCATATCAACTTTAGACATAAATCATTCATCAGCACAAAACACCTTCAATTTATATTAGGGAGTATAATCTAATTATTTTTGTACCATATGTATGACATTGGAAGAAATCAAACCCGACACCCACCGTTAATCTCGTCACTGGATTTCTCATCTTTCTGCAGTCTTGGAGATTTCCTATTAGAATTATATGAACATTTAATATCAGTAACATTCCCTATGTAAATACAACAGATTAATCTGCAGATCTGGAGAGAAACTACCTTAAATGCATCAAGTTTTTCTCATCCTTCTGAGTAGAGCTGTTTGGTTTGTTTTTTGCATCACTAAAAGTAACAGCATGCTTGTCGGTTTGGGCTCTGGTCTTCATGCCACCTGTTGTCTTCTCCATGCGGTCTTTCTCCTTGAAAGACAAATAACCCTAAAAATGAACATACATCAGTGTATTTTCCAAACATTCGTTCATTCATTAGCCCAACTGCTAAATCCTACTAGTAGGGTAGGGTTAGGGCTATAGGTTAGGGCATAGTAGAGTTGCGGGGGGTGATTGAAGCCTATGTCTACTGACCGTGGGCGAAGTACACTCTGAAAGGGTTTGCCTGTCCTCTGAAGAGCTAACACACAACCATTCATACGCACGCCCACATCAAGGGGCAATGTGGAGCAGTCAATCAGCTAAACAGGCATGTCTTTGGACTGTGGGAGGAAACCGGAAAACCTGGAGGAGACTCAAATTGGTACAGGGAGAGCATGCACAGAAATGCATGAGTCAAGCACAACGAGAAGGTTCGGAATTCGAATCTCAGTCAGCCTTTCTGAGTGAAGTTTGCATGGTTTTCCTGCTCGTGAGGTTTTCCTCTGGGTGCTATAGTTTCCTCCCAACTACCAAAGACATGCACGTTAGGCTACTCTATATTTCCCATATGTGTGTTTGTGTGTTACCCCTGCAATAGTTTGGTGACCTCTTTATTGTATACCCCACCTCTCACCCGAAGTCAGCTGGAATTAGTACCAGTGTCCCCTGAAACCCTGACAGATAAGCGGAATACATAAAGGATGGATGATACACAGGACAGCACGGTGGCATAGTGGTTAGCACATGCGGCTCACAGTAAGAAGGTCCTGGGTTCAAGTCCTAAGCATTCAACTGCTCCTTGGTGTGAGTGATTGTGAGTGTGTGCTGGCCCTGTGATACTCTGGCGAACTGTTCAGCGTGAATGCGGTCTTCGCCCAGACTTGGCTAAGATAGGCTTAGCCTCTATACCCTAATAGAATGCAGCAAATGAGAATGATGAGAATGGTTGATATATATACACAGGAATGTGCAAAGGAACTCTTCCTATTTAATATAATATTTTATTGTGGTGCACCGTTTTGTTTAGCTTAGTAAAGGTGCAGTTTGTTGATTATATATATATATATATATATATGTCTTGTATTATTTACACACTTGCACTCAATTTTTTATCAGAATTTGTTAACGATAACCTTCAGACAACACCTCGTACCGGGCAGCATGGCAGTTAGCACATCCGCATCACAACAAGAAGGTCCCGAGTTCAAATTTGAGTGTTTGCATGGGGAAGGTTTATCTGGGTACTCCAGTTTCCTCCCACAGTCTAATGACATGATTGTTCCAAATTGAACTGGTTGTTCCAAATTGCCCCTAGTGTGTGAGTATGAATGGTTGTCTGCGTTGGCCCTGTAATTGAATGGCAAGCCGTTCAGGGTGCACCCCGCCTTCGCCCGGAGTCGGCTGAGATAAGCTCCGGCCTCCTCGCCACACTATTCGGATTTAGTGGTTCGGGCTAATGAACGAATACACTAGTACAGACAAATGTAAAATTTAGGGTCAAATTGAATTCTGGGTCTTCAAGATGTTCATGGTATGTTTGGGTCTTATATTTCATTATTAGTTTTACTGGTTTATTTCAGCACAAGTATTGTTTTGTTATCGAGAACCGTGACACCTGATATTGGTATCGAAGTTTCTGGTATCGTGACAGCCCTGTACACAGAAACAGGGCGCGTGAGACTAACTGTTTACATCTGAAAACATTGTTTACTGGCGAATAAGGACGGTTTTTTTTTTTCATTAACATGCGCTTTTCTGTCAATTTAGTCATTAGAAGGATAAAATCGACTGATCCCGTGCAAACAGATATCCAAAAAACTGATAAATTTTGTTGTGATCACATAAAAACGGCTAGCAAAGAGAAGTTGACAAATGAATGCATTTACACAGTGGCTAACTCATTAGCCGCTAGCGCCTCACTAGCCTGCAAAGTCAGTGAGCTAGCCGCTGATTAAATTCGTCTAGACGTTGAAAAATATGTGCGTAAAGTTTCCCCCCAAAAGCTAAAAAGCAGGCTCGGTGCTGAGTCGGTAACTTACATTAGTGGGGCTGTTCTCGGCGCTGCTGTAACTGTCATCCAGGCCCTTCTGCGGACGCGCGGACTTTCTCTGCGCGCGCCTCAGCGACAGAAACTCGGAGCTCGTGTCCATATCCGAATCCTGCTTCGGCGGCTCGGCGAACGAGCTACTGCTACGTAGCATCACCATCTTATCCTTTACAGTCTGAACCAGCTCATTTACACACACACAGACATCAATCGATATCCAGAACCTTATCAATAAACCCAACAGATACAGACATCAAGGCTTACACGTCTATAAAATAGCGCCCGTTTTCCTCTTGATTTCTGGCGCCATAAACGTCACTGAGAGACTGATGTCGACTCAAGCGCGTGATGTGCTCTCGTGATGAAAAATAGATCCTGTCAAAACAACCCATTGTGAGCTATTCGTACCTCATTATCACATATTCACGCAAATTAAACCGTAGGAAATATCACGAAGTTGTCGTAGAGTAAACGTAAAGTTTCTTTTTTTCCCCTTTTTTAAAAACTTTTTCTGTCAGACCGGAGTGTTTTGGGAAGCATGCGCAGGAATCCTACTTCAGAAGTAGTTCCGGTTGTATTTTCGGCGCGCCACTACTCAAGCCGCGCTCCGTGTTCTGATTGGCTATTGTAAACCACGCCCATTGATAGACTCCAGGGTCAAGGTTCAGGGTTTTGTTTGGTTTACTTTACAGAGTATATTGTTGACATCTTTAACAAAAAGCAGTTACTTTTTTTTTTTTTTTTTTTACAATTGAAAGTGGGAGCTATTACATTCAGGACCATTAATTAATAAGAGCATGCATTAATCAGTGAGAATCCTCATGCAGGGAATCTGTTCCTGTGGATCTCCATTCTTTTCTCCAGAAGTTCTGAAAGCCAGCAGTGTTGTTGATCCTGATTTCCTGCAACAGAAAATGAGAGAAATGCACAGTGGATCTTTTGAGTACGATGATCAGTCTCTCTGATGTACACCCATAAATCATAGATATGTGGACTGCATGCAGTCTCTAAGGATTTAATATTCGATAAAAACAAAATAAAGTTTAAATATTATTATATGTCATATGCCGCGGTGATCATTCTTTACCACCGAAAATCTGTGATAAGAGAGGCACTCACTCACTCATTCATCTTGGAACTGCTTGATCCTATTAGGCTCGTGGGGAGGCTGAATCCTATCTCAGCCAACTCTGAACAGCTCACCAGACCATTGCAGGGCCAACACCGCCCCCCAAACACACACACAAAACCACTCACACCTACACTTATGGGCAATTTGAAACGGACAGTTAGCTTAAAGTGTACGTCTTTGGACTGAGGGAGGAAACCGGATTACCCGGAGGAAACCCAAGAAGCATGGGAAGAACAAGCACACTCCACACAGAAAAGTCTGAGCCGAACCCAGGACTCGAACCCAGGACCTTCTTGCTGTGAGGTGGATGTTCTAGCCACTTCCCCACTGTTCTGCCCTCATTTGGGGGCACTGTGGCTTAATGGTTAGCACTCTTGAAAGTCTCACAGCAAGCTGGTCTTTAGTTTGAGCCCCGTGGTTGGCAAGTGTGTTTCTTGGAGTGTGGAGGTTGCATGTTCTTTCAGGGCTTGTGTGGGTTTCCTCCCATAGTCCAAAGACATACACAGTGTGAATGTGAATGGTTATTACAATGCCTTTGCCCAGAGTCAGCTGGGATGGACTTCAGCCTCCACATAACCTTAATAAAGGATAAACTGGTTCAGAAATGACATGATATGATTTACCTTCTCTGCTTTATAACTTGACCCCATTTTCCAGTCTGTCATTGAGTTGGCAGAGCTGGTACAGAAAACCATCATTAGGCCCGATCTCCCGTTTCTCTCTTACTGTAGCCAAAGCAGCTCGTACATCCAGCTTGTGGCGCAACATTAGGTAAGCAACAACGACTGTTGCTGAACGACTGTAACCCTTCTGGCAATGCACATACACTTTTCCTAAAAATAACCAGATCTTTATTTTGCACCATGAGGACATGCATACCTAACCCTAATATATTATTAATATTGATTGTGTTCCACTGAGACTCTACCTCTGTCTCCTTTATAGGCCAAGGCCTGGGCTATGAAGTCTGCACACTCTTCAAAGTATATGCTGAGATTAAAATAGTCCATGTCAATGGCTGGTATTCCATGGTAGATAATGTCTGTACCCAGATAATATTCTGCACCGGTCTTGACATGCATGTATGACTCTCCGTCTGCAACATTAAGAATGTGGGTCACTCTTAATCGTTGCAGGAGTTTTATGTTTATGGCCACAGACCTGCAACACAGTGGATACAAGAAGTGACATTACTCTGCCATGTGACGAGCTATAAATAAATAACAAGGGTCCTTTTTCTATTAGTGTTTTTAATATATCATCAAATCATCTGTGTATATGATATAACTGGTGTTCCAATGTTGGCATAAAGTCAACAAAGTTACCTGTACCATAGAGTATTTAGTTTTAAAGACATACTCATTTCCAAGCAGAATCCTGGGGTAGACTTCATTGAAATCTCTAGATGGCATGCTGAAGTAGCCATATTCATCTGATAGAAGGTCATTGAGCTGCTGCACAGACACTCTGTAGTCAGTCATATTCGATTTTAAGATCCTGGTAAGTATTACAAATGACACTTCTTCTCTATGGCTTTTGAAGCAAACCTGTTTACCCAGTTCTACTTTAGTCCACAGACTAAAATTATACCCTCTTTAACCAATAGATGTCAGCAAATCCTCCTTTATGTTCATACATACTGTATACTACAGGTGTCAAAATCAAGGCCAGTGGGCCAAATCTGGCCCTCTAACTCATTTTATGTGACCTGTGATAGCTATCAAAGAATCTTTTTGCATCAGGCATTAACATGAAATGTAATTCATCATCCATCCACTAGGTGGAGGCAACCTATTTCAAGTAAACAGCTAGTCATTTATGACTCAAGAAAAATTGCAAGCCACCAGCCAAAGAAAAGTTGGCAACTTCTTAAACTAAGTATTTTGCAATACAGATGTCATAGCTGCCCTTTTTATACAGATGTACGGTATTTATTCTGCTGTCAACGACCTAGAAATTCAGTGATATGGCCCTCGGTGACAATGAGTTTCACACCCTTGCTGTATACTGTATAGGGGTCCCTCAGTATTCTGAGGTGGGTGGCATAGTAGCGTAGTGGTTAGTACCTCCAGCTCACAGCAAGATGGTCTTGGGTTTGCATGTTCTGTCCGTGCTTGCGTGGGTTTCCCCCGAGGACTGTTTTTTCCCCACAGTCCAAAGACGTGCACATTAGGCTAATTAGGTGTTGGCCTGTCTCAAAACTAATAGCAAGTTTAAATACATTTTATTGAACTTCCAATAATAGAGGGAAATAATCCCAATGTAAATAATTAGTTTCTTCAAACAAGAAGGAACACACTGAGGATTAAATGTTGAAAAAAATGAACTTCATACAGTAAACGGTCCTAGAGGTCTCTATTTTTTTATGAAAATAGTCAGGAGTGTTACAGTTTTGTAATTACATGTATGTATTCCAGATTAAATAAATGTAGTAAGAAAATGCATTTTGAGTTATTTGTTTTTTTCAACATACCGTGTCCCACACTCTACATAAAACTGCATTACAAATCACACTGTCAAGATATATCTTTTTAGTTATCTGTTTTCTCACACATTCACATTTCAAAGTCTACAGATAATGATTCTACATACATATATCTTTCCTACTTGTCCATTTGATCAATTGATGTCATTTGAAAGCTTAATATAAGTACTTGGTGGTGGTATACATTCAACGTAACCAAAGCATTGTGCCTCAAATCGGGAGTGCATCAGTTGTCAGGAGTGTTACGCCATGCCTTTCATGGACCTCCTGTATATTCAAGTTCAAGAATCTTTATTGTCATTTCAACCACATATAGCTGAGGCAGTACATAGTGAAACGAAACAACATTTCTCCAGGACCAGGTGCTACGTAAACATACCACAAGGATCAAATCAAAATTCATACAATAAAACAACACAGAGCTAGGACCAGTTTTTTGTCCTAGCCACATAAAGTGCAAAGTGTGCATCTATGTGCAAACAGTG